>PVIC010013554.1:0-37896 GCA_004025085.1 Thryonomys swinderianus
CACCTTTTTTTTTTTTTTGAGACAGGGTCTCACTTAGTAGTTCAGGCTGGCCCTGAGCTCGCTATGTAGCCCAGGCAAGCCTGGAACTCAGCAAACCTCCTATCTTTGCCTCCTGAGTGCTGGGATTACAGGTGTGAGCCACCATGCCCGGCACCGTGGTCTGTGGTATTGATTGCTGGTGGGTGTGAGTCACCACGCCCAGCATTGTATGTGGTTACCGGGATCGAACTCAGGACCTTGCGCTTGCGAGGCAGGTGCTGGAACCACTGAGCCAAATCTCTGGCCCCTTCACCTTTTATTTTTATGTTGACATGAGGTCTTACTGAATTGTGATCCTCCTGCCTCGCCTTCCTAAGCAGCTGCTTTTATAGGCATGTGGGACTATATCCAACCAGAGGTCCATGTTGATTTGCCTTTTTATCACCTTCCATATTTTATGCACTAGCAAATCTCAGAGCACTGTATGTAAACATAGTCCTTGCTCTCTGTCTTCAGACTGTCTGGCTTGGAAGGCGTTAGAGGAGCAGCTCATGTCCTGCCTCTTCCTCAACTTATACTCATCATTGTTTAGATTAAGTTCCAACCTCCCACGAGGCTCCCACTTTCTGACCCCATTTGTCTCATCTTGCTGTGTGGACTTAGGACACGTCCAGCATATTGGGGGTTGGGGGACCCACTTCCGGTTCCCTTTGACCACAGTGCTTTTCCCCATCCATTTCCACAGCTGCTGCTTTCTCCCACATTATCAGCACCACCATCTCCTCTTCAGAGAGGTCTTCCCTGTGTTACTTAGGCAGCTGAATCCTTCCAGGAGTGAAGCCTTTTTTCCTTTGCAGTGTTTCGTAAAATTTGAAATTATTTTATGATTTGTTTGTAGGTTTGTTGTTTCTTCTCCTGCTGCCCCTCTTCTTTGGTTTTTATTTTTATTCTCCTCCCTTTCTTTATAAAGGAAGAAACAGGCAAAGAAGATGAGGAGCAGCACAAAGTGAATCTTTTTAAACAGAATCACAGATAAGTAGAGGTTTCAGGGATGATTGGAAAAGGGGTGATTTGGATGGAGGACGCCCTTTGGGCCTAGAAGAACATCTGGCTTTCTGGATCTTGACAAAAGTGAACACCTCCCCTGATGACAGCCACACATAGTCATGGATGTGGATTTTCAAAGCCTAAGAGCAAAATATTCTGTAGCAATGTCCAGGGCTCAAATGATTGGCCAAGCACCCTGGAACAGCCGCATTTACCCAGTGTCGATGGCTTACACCTCTGTGGTCTGTCATTGCCTAAGCCTGAGGATAATTCCCTGAATCCCAGGTTGCCTGCCCTGTGCAATCAGCTTGCAGGTCCTGAACAATAAACTGTGGAGAAGTGGGTGTATTCAGCTGTGCTTGTAATCACAGCGTTCTGGGAAGCTGAGGTAGGAGGATTGTAAGTTTGAGTCCCACCTGGGTAACTTAGCAAGATCCTGTCTCAAAAAATAAAAGGAGATTTAAAGACTCTGGGTTTAATATCCCATACAGAGGGGGAAAAGTCAGGCCAAGAATTTATAGAGTTGATTACAAGGCTTTGGTCTGTTAAACATGCCAAACACACATGACAGTGCTGGTGCTTTGACGTGAGTGGAGGACTTGAATTCTTTCTCGGCTGGAATGTGCTGGAACCTCGCAATGGCTTGAAAGAATGAGTAGAATTTCTTTTCTATTATGGTCATAGCTGTTTCTCACAGAAGCAAGTGAGTCTTCCCCAGCTACTGTGGTAGGCACAGCAGAGCCCGAGGGGGACCATGGGACACAGCCGGCCAGTGCTATCTGGCCTGGGCAGGAGGGGAACCCTGCTTCTCACTCGGTGGATCAGACGGGGCTGTTGGGAATCCTCAAAGCCCACAGGAAAGCGGGACCTCGGCTACTGCTGAGGGACGGTAGGGTCCTGCTGTCCACAGCCCCTGCTTTGTGGCTACCCTGCAGTTAGAAAGGCTTGCCATCCCCAAGAATTTAGCCGTTTACTGCTTTTAGATCTTCGGGGTGGGGTTCAGTTCCAGATGACAGGATCTATTATATTGCATTTGCCTTTTCGTGATGGAAACTATTTCTCTTAAATCATGTCAGGCATCGAGTGCTTGATAAATATGTCCTACAATGGGGAGAAAGCACAGGGTTTAATTACAGCTCCTTTCTGCAGGCCCCACAGCTCCGTGGGGACAAGGGCTCCGTGTAGTTCACTGCTACATCCTCAGGAACCGGGACTGCGACTACCACCTAGGATAGGAGGGCAGGCAACTGTGTAAAAGCAGTGGCTGAGGGTCCCCATCCAAGAAGTGACCCTGAGAGGGAAGCAGGGAACTTTTACACCGCAGTCTATAGCTGAGAGAGCTTAGTATTTGGAATCACACGGTCTCTGGTTTTGAAAACACGTCGTTATTAGTCAATAGCTGTGTGCTAGCGGGCGAGTTATTCACTCCCTCACCTCACGGTCCGCAGTTGTGACAGAAGCGGCGATGGCTATTTCACAATGTGTATGGGGACTAAATCCACAGGAGGGTTAGTGAGGGCAAACATGCGTTGATTGCTACCAAGACAGATTTTAATCTGCTCCTTGGGTTGTCTGCTTTCTGTTGGTCTGTTCTTGCATGTACAGTATTTCATTTTGTTTTTAAAAGGAAAACATATTTCACAGAGCTATGGAATCCGGAAAAATCAGCTATGGCTACTATGTGAGGCTTAAAACACCCCTCGGGTAACCTTGACTCAGTTCTAGCAGGAAAATATCTGGGGGGGGGGGCAGCCCAAGGAAAGCGTGGGGAAATCTTTTCCAAACTTTGTTTTCTTTCCTGAGGCATTTGATGAAATTTGTAAAATTGTAGGGGTAGAAAGGATGCAAATTAAGTGACCTTGTAAATCCTGTTTTTAAGAAATGTATTCACTGTATTTTGGGCTCAAAAGGTTTAGTGTAACATTTATCAGAAGCAGAGAACAAGCTGATAAAAATATCCAGTTTTGTATTCTCAGTTGTTATCAAAAGCTATGGGGGTCACTGAAGGTTGCTGAGGTCCGGGTAGGAAAGTGTTCACGTGACAGCGGCGTCTTTGATCTTAAGGAACTCTGTTGACTGCGGTGCAAGTTGTGCCCGTTTCTTTGCCACCCCCAGCCCTATCAAAGAAGAGTTTGCCCTGCGTTTTATTCCTCATTAACGAGAGCGTGAAAATGAAGCATGGAGATGTGGTTACTGCTGGCCTGTGTCTGGGACCCCCATTCCCAACGGCCACTTAGGTCCTCTGCGGGTTGCTTCAGCCACTGTGTTTCTCACTCGTCTTTCTCCTCACTGAGGCCTTGGAGGGGTCCCCTGGGAGAGTGAGCGGAAGTCAGAAAGCTGCCTGGGAGGCCCGATTGACGGGACGCTGAGACACACCTGACCCAGAATATCTCCTCCGCCTGCCTCCCGGTTCCATGGTTAGAATCGCTCATCAAAAGCTTTCTGCAGATGTGCACAGGATTCTGCAGTGCAGAAAGCATTCGTTCAAGGGAAGTGGAAAAACAGAAAAGTATCCCATCAGGACGATTGAACTGACCAGTCGGTCACTGCCTTGGTCAAGAGTAGAAGCAGCAATTACTGTTCAAGGATGTAGGGCAAGATGGCGGCTTAGAATTCTACCCAGTGTCTCACAGGGACTCTGAGCAGTAGGAGGCTGAAGGGCACAGGGGGCAGGACTGGCCAAGGTGAGTCGGGCAGCAAAGCTGTCAAAGATAAATGTAGGTATTGCACAATATGAGGAATACCAGGGAGAAGTAAGTGTGCAGAATCACTATCTTTTCATTTTCCTATCACCATTATTTTGAGTTTTTGAAGGCTGAAGAGATTTATGACCAAAGGAGATACATTTGCAGAGACAGACCAGTGATACATTCTGTGACATCTCCACCCTGTTCTACAGGGCTTTCTAGGGTAGGGTTTCCAAAGGCCTTTCTGAAGCTACCTGCACTGCGGTCCATGCTGGTGCGTATTATTAACATATTTCTCCTCACTCCCCACTCAGAACTTCTGAAAGACACTCTGAAGGAGGGGTCTGGGACTTTGCAGTAAGAAACTCAGGTTGTAAGTGAAGACAAAAATAAAAGGCTGCCGGGTGTGGTGGCTCATGCCTGTTATCCCAGCACTTGGGAGGCAGAGGCAGGAGGATTGCTGAGTTCGAGGCTTGCCTGGGCTCCATAGTGAGCTCAGGGCCAGCCTGAACTACAAAGCGAGACCCTGTCTCGAAAAAAAAAAAAATAAAAAAAATAAAAGATAGGTGATAGAAAGTAGGGACAGATCTTTCTCACATGGGGAGGGGAATGGAGAGGGGGAGGGGGAGGGGAGGGAAGGAGATGAAAAAGCAATGAAGCTGCGTCTCTTACGCGTGCCAGCTCCACACAAGGAGTGTAAACGTGTACTGTGAACGTGGACTAGTAAAAACTTTTTGAAAAGCCATGTCTGCTGATTTTTGTGTATGCTGTTTCAAAATTTAATATGCTTGGCTAGGGCATAGCAGTAAAAATTTAAATTCTAAAGGGAGGCGAATGAGGGTTTTGGTGCCCACTTCCTTTGTGACCTTGGGTAAGTTCCTCACCCCCGCCACCCCTGGCGGTAACCTCATAATAGAACCGACTTTACAAGGCTTTTGTGTGAGGCTGGGGAGCTGTGGAAAGTTTAGCACAGCTCCTAGCAAATAATGAAGACAAAAGAGAGAACCATTATCATGATGAACATGTACACTGAAAAAGATTTTTAGGCAATGTGCACTGATTTTTAATATTTTGTTGACTAGTTACTCTGTAAAGAGATAAAATCTATTTTAATGTTAAGTAAAACAAATTGTTTTTTTCTAATTACCATCATCTGAGAGTTCTGTACTGTTTTATTTTTATGGTTTTTCTGATTCTTTAAACACAACAGCAAAAGAATTAATGGAAAAATTTGGAATAAATATTCAGAAATACGTGATATGGATCATGGCATCTAGCAATACAGGAATCACTTAACTGAATATATTCTACTTTGAAATTTTTTTTGGTGTATTATTACACTTGAGCAAGCCACGTGATCTGTGCCTAGCTGTTGCTTTCCTTTATTCTCCTGTGTCTTTATCCTTTGTTTCCTGCCTCTTTCTGCCCCTCCTGGGTGGACTCAGGGCTCACATTCTGTTCCCTTGCTCCCTTGTCTCTGGTATTATTCCTTCTCATTCATCTTGCGGCAGAATTTCTCCACGCGCCACAAGCCAGAGCTGAGAGAATTGACTTGAAATGTGTCTGCGTTTCACAGTACCGCACTCAGGGTCAGCAGGGCTGAGTGCAAAAGCGGATCTTCTGCCCAAATGGATGCTTGAAAGCCAGGCCAGGAGATGAAGCGCAGAGGCCAAGAAAGCGACTCTTAGCGTTTCATCTCAGTGTCAAGTGTGTCAAACACCATTATCCTCCTGGCAAAGCAACCGTGAGAAAAAGACTAGAAAATTATGTAATCACGAAAGGAGATATTAGAATGCATCATAATTCAGGGTATGCAGCGAGGACCCCGGGAGAAATGGTGACCTTCAGTGCTCTTCTCTCCACTGGGATCCTCCAGCAGCAGCCAGTGGAGACAGTGGTGCACTTGCCACTTTGCTCCACAGACCCCTTTCCAAATGCCAGAGTCCCTATTTGGTGGTCACAATGTGAATTGTGCCAATTAGAATGCTGGGGTTCAAATCCAGGCTTCCCAGTTGTTAGTGGAGTTTCCTCGAACAATTTAGTATGTCTGTGCCTCAGTTTCCTAATCTGGGAAATGGAAATAATGGCACAAACCTTAGGTGCTTAGGAGAATGAAATGAGAATAACACATGTGAAGAATTTAGAAAAGTGACTTGCTTGTCAAAGATGAAATACTATTTCTTTTTATTCTTACTGTTTATTTGCCAAATTCAAAATCCTTGGTCATATCCAGGATTTCAGAGTGGACATAACTGGTTCTGTGAAAATTTTCTAATGGTGGTGTTTTCCTTTCTGGGGAACAAGATTTCTTGTCTGGTTGCTAGACCCTCATTTTCGGATGGGCACACTAGTATCACTTAGCAATTCCAGGCTGCAGGCATACTAGACAAAGGTTTTGACACCAACCTACATTCCCTGGCCCACCATCTTCACCCTCTTATTTTTATTTTCTGAGACAGGGTCTTGCTATGTTACCCCAGGCTGGTCTTGAACTCCTAGGTCAAGCCTCATGCCTCAGCCTCCTGAACAGCTGAGATTAGAGGCATGCCACTGTGGGCTTAGTACTCTATGATTTGATCATCCCTAATAAATCTTGGGCATGCTTGAACTTAGAAATTATGACTAACTTACTAGTACTGTAATTCATTCTGCTGATCATATTTGGAAACATGGTGTGACTACATCCTAGACTAGAGAACTGGGGATGGTTGTGCACACTAATAATGCTGGGTAATCAGGAGGCTGAGGTAGGGAGATGGCAGGTTTAAGACCATCCTGGGCAACTTAATCAGATCCTGTTTCACTAAATCACTAAATAAGGCTGTGGGTGTAGCTTAGTGGCAGATTGCTTCTGGATTCTATCTCTGGTACCACATATACATCCACCTCTCTCCCCCCCCATCTCTCTCACACACACACAAATAAGAAACTACAGATGGAGTCAAGCATTTCTGAATGCTAAAATGTGGCTTCACATTTTAGAATTATCTGGCTGTGCCTATCTCTGTTTTTCCTGTGACAACACCCTGCAAAGGGGACTGGGCTAATTATAAATCTGAGAATGTGTCCTTTTTAAAAAATTGCAATTTCAAACATAGTGACCAATGCCTGAGAAGCAGAGAACTGTTCAGATTCCTCGGGTGAAAACGTAGAACACAGGGACCAGAGGAACATGTTTGAAAAAGTAGTTTTCCGACAAACTCTTCTCCGGGAAACTGATTAAAAAACAAACCATCAGTCACGCCGGGCACACCCTTTGCTTCTGTTCCTTTTTTATCTTACCAATCTCCCTTGCAAAGTTGAGGTTGTTCATAAATGTTTTCCTTCCAAACTGTGGGAAGTGAGTCTGGAGCAACTGGCCCTTTGATAAGGTTAGGTTAGGGGACTGCTGCTTATCATTGAAACAATGCACACAAAAGCAATTCAGTCCCAGGGCCGTGACAGGGCCCGCAGCAGCATGCTGGCCCTTCTGTTCTCAGGCATTCCAGGGGAGTGGCCAGGGCCAGCCAGCACAGGACGTTTTCAAGCCCTTTCCCCCCACCCTTTGGAGTTGCTAAGTGGTCACTTAGAAAAGGATTTGTTTTCCAAGAATCAAACCCTAATATGTCGCATGTTTACCACCCCGGCCCCGTCCTCTGTTTAGCAGAACCAGATGGGCACTGCTTTTGGACTTGTGGTCACATCCCTGCAGATCTGACCTCCTTGAGTGGACACTATTAAAAGATTGTCCTGTTATTGAAAATTTCCATTGCATCAAATAGTAAATATTAGCAACATTCCTCTTCAGGGAAAATGATGTAAGGAGAGAGCTCAGGCTTTGTTGACCTCAGGCCCATGGTGCAGTGAGGATTGCGGCGATTATGCAACTCTGCTGACTCACAAAGCCCAGTGGTGCACAGTGCAAAGCTCCAGGGGCAGACACTTTCCCAGCAGCCCCTGAAGGCACCGTGTGGCTTCATGCAGAGCCATAGATGGAAGTTTTGTTTGGCTCTGTTGCCTGAGCACCAAGGTGGTTATTTTGCAGGATGCCAGGGAGAAGAAAGTCCACATAGAAGTATGTATGGCAGGATGAGGGGCGAGGGAGGGGGAGTGGGAATGGGCCACGAGGAGCCTGGGTCACACCATGTTTACTTCTGCAACTGAGAAGCACAAAGTTTCCTTTCTTTCTTTCTCTCGTGTTCTTTGGATTCTGGAAGCCAAAAGATACTGAAAGGAAGTGGAAAGCTGTGGTGGAAAGGCTGCAAGTGACTTGACAATCAAGATCTTAAGAGATTATTTTAACAGTGATTTTTTTTTTTGAAAGTTGCAGAGAGAAAGTGCTTGAAAGAGCAGCTGTACGCAAGTCTAGCTACAGAGGACCTGCGTGGGCTCCCCATCACCGTGACCATCACCTGAGGACCAACAACTTACAGGAAAAAAATTCATTTCAGAGATTTCAGTTCTTGGTCATTTGGTTGTATGGCATTTGGACCTGTGGAGGAGCAGAGAACTATTGGTGTGAGCATCTGATGGGGAAAGGCTGTTCACCACACGGTGGTCAGGAAGCAAAGATAAGAAGGGGCCAGGATTCCCATAGTTCCTTTAAACTGTGCTTCCACAATGCCACTTCCTCCCCTTTGACATGACGTCACTTCTTTCCATGACGTCACATCCTCCTCCCTTAGGAGGGAGGCTTAAAGGGTTTCCCACCAATAGTGCCATGGGCTGGTCACCAAGTCTTTCACACAGGGACTCTGGGACACCACTTAATATTCACACCCTAACAGGACTAGGAAGAGATATTAGGGCCCAACAATTCGTCAACTGGATACAATTAAACTTTTAGTATTTTACTTGAACCTACTTTAAGAACAGTTTTAATTATTGAACAAATATTGCAAAAGTAGTTCCTGTTCAATGAAAATCAAGCAATGCAGATATATGTAAAGAAAAAGATAAAATCTCCCTCTTTTCTTTACAGGGACAAACACTGCTATAATCTTATTTGTTCAGAATGTTCAAAACACTATTTACAATAAATGTGTTTTGGGTTGGGGACTAGTTATGTACTGTTCTGAAATAATTTTCTTTTTCTTTCTTTCTTTCTTTCTTTTTTTGCTATAATGGGGATCAAACTCAGGCCCTTGTGTGCTAAGGTTGGCACAGTATCACTTGAGCTAAATCCCCGGCTGAAATAATTTTCTACTTGAAGTTTTATGGAGATTTTTTTTAACTCTTTTGAAAAATAATCACTATTTTTACTTTTCCCTTAATGAATAAGTTATTTTATACAAAGTAAAATGGAAAATTATATACCTGATGTATGTACAATAACTTTTCTTGGTATGATATACTTACCAATATGTGTTATAAGTTGTGAGTTGTAACTCAATGAATGTTTCGCACAAGATAAGACAGAAATAGGAAGTTCAGAGATATGCTATATTTGAAAAAAATGATTTCATAGCAGTGTGGATAATACAATTCCAATATCCAATAATATCCAATACTTAAAAAGTATGTATATGCATAGAAAACAGCCTATGCATGAGTATTCAAGTACTCAGACATCAAAAAAGTGTAAATATTTTTCTCATTATACTTTTTCTGTATTTTCAACAATGAACTTTTATTTTTAAAATTAGTTAAAATAATTTTAACATAAAAATGTCAAGGCACCAAAGGAAGAAAGAATGTGTCCAAAAGTTACAGAAACTAAACTCATTTGAATTACTTTGTACTGTTTTTTTTTTAATTTAAGGAATATCAGTATCATTGAAAGAATCGATCAGGAAATGAGACAAAAATCAGGAGATCATATTCCTTTATTACATATATGAAATATAAAAACAAATTAACAAAGCAATATATATATATATTTATATATTTTGCAAGTCCACAGGACCTCAGGAAAAAATATGTTCTGTATGTGAATTTAATCTTATGGCACTGTGGTTCACGTTTTGTATATTCAAGTACAAAAGAAACTATATATAGTGGTTATGCACTGGTACAGAAGATGAAAAAAAATGAAAAACTGCAATTTGGTGAACTATCGCATACATTGTGTTAAAATTAATGGATATATATAAAATGACCATTACTGTTAATAAAGACAAGGAAGAAAACTGTTTTGATGTTTAGGTTTAAATACTAAACACAAAAATATAACACATTCTGTGTTTACAATAATTTTTGAAGTTTATACAAGTGCATTGGAAGTAAATGAGCTTTTTAAAAATTTCAAGTCCAGCTCTCCTTTATGCAAACATATTTCTTTCTACACTTAGGATTTCTTTTCCTTATTTTAAAGTCTCTTTTTGTTGAGTTTTTAAAACAGTTTCAGGGTGGCCAATATCTGGAATCTAATCTCTAGTCCAAAGCTGAGACTTGGTGGAAATATTCTCTTCTTAGGTTGCCTCCTCCCATAGTCTCTTCAAGGGCTCAGTTACATAGAGCAACTAATTTCCTTTACATGGTCATTTTTTGCCCACAAGTAGTGGCAGTGCTCTGTTTCAGTAGCTTTTCTTACATATTCTTTTCTTTTTTTCTTGTCAGCAGCAGTCTCCAAATTGTTATAACACAAGTGGCAGGTAGTAAAGTGCTTTGTACAAGGAAATACTATACACATGTGAAGTTCATGTCACACCCACAGACCACAGTCCTTACACAACACCCAGGGGAAGGCTCTTTTTAAGAAACACCTTTCCTGATAGTTGGGTTGGGGATTCTTTTAAATCTCATTAAGTACTTTAAGTACCTCAAAGGCAAGTAAGAGCTGAAAATGGGAGGCGTCCTCATTAGAGGGACTTCCCTTAATGGATTACTGCTAAATATCACTGCTATGAAAATCTCCCTAATAATTATGACTTTCAGAATCAGTTCCATAGAAAACTGGTACCAGTGTGGGGCTTCTCATTTCTCTTTATGAAGCAAAACTGAATTTAAACAAGGGCTCAGAGTGGATTGGTTCAACAAGGCCCATGTGTTAGAACACTTCTTTACATTTTGGCACTTTCGAAGGACTTCCAGTGGTGCTTCTGAGGTCTCATTTTCATTAAGTTCGTGCTGGGTACACAAGGCAGCGCCATTACGTGCTATACCCTTAGATTGCTATTTGCACTGTCTTTTTAAAATATCCATGACTTTTCTCCCAAGGGATGGCTTCCAGTGCTGGACAAAACTTTTCATATTCACAACTAATTTGCCTGTTCTTACATCCTCATGTCCGGCTACAAGGTATTCCAAACCTACGAGAGAACACAATCAGCAGGTCTACACAGGATTGAGCTGTGCTGTGGGGGGAGATGTGGAGTTAGCAGTCACATACGGTCACAGTGCATAGGTTTATATGTGTGTGGTTGGAACAGGGAGTAGCATAGCAATTTGCATTTACTGTGAAATAAGCATTATTTTTCTTCTTCTTACAAATGAATAAACGGAGCTCAGCAAGGTTAAGAAACCTGTGTAGTGCATCCCACTGAGGAGCATGCCCTGACTCAGACTCAGGTGTGTCTGACCCCAGCACTTTTACTTTGTATCTTGCCACCTTGTCCCCACCTCTGTGGAACAGAAGCAAGGGTTCTGTGAGCACCAAAGACATCGAGATGCATTGGGATTCTGGAGGCTCACGGTGTAAGGTAGTACATATTAAGAAGGATTTTATAAAAGTGAAGCAACCACTTGAAAAACATATTGGAAGAGAGCTACAGATTATATTAAATAACACACACTCCCTATATAAAATTCATGTGTTTTCTGAATGTAGGATTTTTTTTTTTTTTGCTTTTTGGAGACAGGGTCTCGCTTTGTAGTTCAGGCTGGCCCTGAGCTCACTATGGTGCCCAGGCAAGCCGCCGCGAACTCAGCAATCCTCCTGTCTCTGCCTTCCAAGTGCTGGGATTACAGGCGTGAGCCACCACGTCCAGCATTGTGGTATGTGGTGTTGATTGTTGGTGGGCATGTCTCCACACCCAGCATTATATGTGGTAACCGGGGATCGAACTCAGGACCTTGCACTTGCGAGGCAGGCGCCAGAACCACTGAGCTAACCCTCCAGCCCTGTAGGATGTTTTTGATGCATTAAAGAAAAAATGCCCAGATTTGATCAGATCTAGTGCTGTATTTGTATTTCACAATTCTTTTCAGGCTTCTAATAAAAATTTTTGTTTTGCAAATACATACACAAATGAATCAGCAACCATATTTCCTATATATTAATTTTAAAATGATAATCTCCCTTAGTAAATGTAATAGTATCACTTTTTTTTTTTTTTGAGACAGGGTCTCGCTTTGTAGTTCAGGCTAGCTCTGAGCTCACTATGTAGCCCAGGCAAGCCTCGAACTCAGCAATCCTCCTGTCTCTGCCTTCTGAGTGCTGGGATTATAGGCGTGAGCCACCATGCCCGGCTAGTGTCACTTTTGATACTAGAAAAAAATTTTTTTTTTTTGAGACAGGGTCTCATTTTGTAGTTCAGGCTAGCCTCGAACTCACTATATAGTCCAGACAAACCTGGAACTCAGCAATCCTCCTGCCTCTGCCTCCTGAATGCTGAGATTATAGGTGTGAGCCACCACGCCTGGCATTCTGGTATGTGGTACAGATTGCTGATGGGAGTGAGTCTCTATGCATGGCATTGTGGTATGTAGTTACTGGGAATCATACTCGGAACCTTGTGTTTGCAAGGCAGATGCCAGAACCACTGAGCTAAACCCCAGACCCTAGAAATAATTTCTAAAAATCTAATAACCTTCATAAGATAAAACTTTCTAGTATAAGACAAATAACCAAATTATTTAAAAATTAAGTAAAACACTAGACAGTCAACAGAAAATATAAATTTAAACTGATTTTATATTTCTTGTTTATTCACTTAAATGACCTAGAAAAATTGTCATCCCCACTAGCATGAACCCCTGTAGCAAATAGGACTGTGATCCCTGATAAATGTGGTCTCTGTCAACATGCCTCGCTAAAAACAAAACAAAACAAAACAAAACAGAAGTTTCTTGGAGACCAGCTTATCCCAGGTCTAGGCAGGGAGATGAATGGTGAGTTTGGGAGATATTGTGCTAAAAATCAGGGGAACTGGGCTGCAGATTTAGCTCAGTGGTTCCAGTGCCTGCCGGCGCCTGCCTCGCAAGCACAAGGTCCTGAGTTCCACCCCGGCAACCACATACAATGCTGGGTGTGGTGACTCAGGCCCACCAGCAATCAATACCACATACCACAGTGCCGGGCCTGGTGGCTCACGCCTGTAATCCCAGCACTCGGGAGGCAGAGGCAGGAGGATTGCTGAGTTCCAGGCTTGCCTGGGCTACATAGTGAGCTCAGGGCCAGCCTGAACTACAAAGCGAGACCCTGTCTCAAAAAAAAAAAAAAAAAAAATCAGGGGAACTTTCAGAGAGTAATGTAAATCTTTTCACATGGATGCAGGAGGATAGCGAGAATGACCTGTGACAAATTATAATTTATCAAAATTGTGATAGTTTGGGCACCAAGAAACATCATAATTGTGTGCGCAGAAGAACACTGCATCAAGAAAAACTCGTAGTTCCAAAATGATGTTCAAAAAAGAAAAAAACCTTAGAAAAACAGTCATCTTTCCAGGTAGCCATTAGAGTCACTCCTTACTTTGCAAATTGCAAACTGATGAGAAAGAACTTGGTGTTTATTCTGCTTTATAGTAAAAACTGCACTTCATAGTAACTCAATAGTCCAGCTGGCAAGAGAAAGTCCTTCTAGGATGGCAGCTAACAGACAGAGAGAATTAGAACTTAAAAAATCAAACTCAAATGAAATTTGGGATTCAGAAAGGGACTATCAGTTGGTGGTGCAAATCACTGAGAGAACGCCTAAGGGAAACTGGATGCCGTAGTCCTTAGGAGCTCCACTCATTACTTTCTAGTCTCGGAAGGAAACACAAAGGGGCCAGTGGCGAGATCAGACAGTCTCGCTGTGTCCTGAGAGCTGAGAGAGGTGCACCCGTGGGCACCATGTCTCTGTCTTCCGCTGTGACCGGATGTGAAGTGTGCGACGCTGTTTCCAACAGGCGCTGGCCCAAGTGTTTACCGTGTCCCAGTCACACTTTTCTTTAGAGGTTACACGGGATAGAAGAACAAGCTAAAGGATACCAGAAGGAACTGTCCAACCACAGAAGGTTGGAGAATCCACAGGGTATGGTCTGGTTTCATCAACAAATCCTCCGAATGGGACTACACCAGAATAAAATGCACTTGAGCATCTGAAAAACCTGGCATAAGATGTGATCTTGGGTCGAATGCCAACAAGGACAAACTGGCAATAAAGGACATTTCAGGAGTTAGGAACAGCAAGAGGGTCTGAGCTCTTATTAGCACTTACATTTTTATTTTTCATGTTAGGTAACATGAAAACTAAAATTGAAGGTAAAGATTAAGTGAATAAAGCAGGTTGCAGAATGGTACAGAATGGTGTGCTATGACTTCACTCTAGTTAAAAATATACACAAATAGAGAAGGATTTGGAAGGGTGTGCACTAGGATATCAACAGAGATAAGATTGCGGTGGGGTAGAAATGCAAAATTCAGAAATTTCCCCTAAATTTCTGTAACGTATGTGTATGTTACCACTTTAACAATAATAAAAAGATAATTAAGATTAGTAAGCAAGGCCCAGAGATTTAGCTCAGTGGTTCTGGCACCTGCCTAACAAGCACAAGTTCCTTCATCCCTGGTAACCACATACAACAATACTGGGCATGGTGACTCACGCCCACCAGCAATCAGTACCACACATCACAGTGCTGGGCATGGTGGCTCAAGCCTGTAATCTCAGCACTCGGGAGGCAGAGGCAGGAGGATTGCTGAGTTTGAGGCTTGCCTGGGCTACATAGTGAGCTCAGAGCCAGCCTGAACTACAAAGTGAAACCCTGTCTTAAAAAAAAAAAAAAGATTAGTAAGCAAAAACAATGCTAAACTTAAAAATAACTGTCACGATATTTTCAAAAGAACAGAAAAAGAAAAATGATGCCCTAGAAAAAGTGTTTGACATAGTAACACTGGAGGACATAATGTAAAATGGATTGTAAGGTAATCACATCCTATAAAGGGTAGCTATGCTTTCTGTATGAGACACCAACTATTTAATTAACTAGTTAAAAACAGTATTGATATCACTCATCTAATACCTAAAATAATAAAATCCTCTTTTAAAAGTATAATTAAACCCCCAACTTGGTGGTGCATACCTATAATCCCAGCACTGGGGAGACTGAGGCAGGAGGATCATCACAAGTTTAAAGCCACTCTGGGCTACATGTTAGTTCAAGGCCAGCCTGAACTACATAGATTCTATGTCAAAATCAATTTTTTAAGAAGCTCCAAAATTAAGTGTACTATTTAAATGAATTTACTTTGAAACTATACATAAAACAAGTACTACAGGACTTACTATTTATTTAAAGTATAAATATAAATTAAACTGACATAAATGATGCTGAATATATCCATAAGTTGTGGAACAGCAGTACACCAAAAATTCCATGCAAAACAAAGTTCTTTTTTCACCTCTTATCAGCATTTATATTTAGTGTTCCTAACTCTATGTTTTGACATCTACTTTGCTGTATGGTTGAGAGCATACAGTTTAATTTTATATGCATAGAAAAAAATATATTTTCATGCTAGTCTTAGTATTCTAAATACATGACTGATGAAGGAACCAGTGTGCGCGTGAATAAAAAGGAATGAATTCTTGGGGTTACCCAGTGAGATGGCTTTTTGTCAAAAGTAGAAGAGGAAGCATCCAGATGTGTAAGGTTTCAGAATTTTCTTAACAGGTTTCTTTGGCTTTGGCTATTGGACTTGTAAGAATGAAAAAGCAAAGTAAAATGAAAGTGTCTGGTTTTGCTTTGGCAGGTTCCAGTTTTTTCTTCAAAGCAAGTAAACATGTTTTCGAGAATTCTTTGAATAATTGCGCTTATGTTTTCAATTGTGATGAACTTAGGAACCTGATTAGGAAGTATAGTTCACTTCCTGGAGGGTGACTTAGATGGTCAAAGCTTTTGTTTTTAATGTCTTACTGAAAAACTGCACAATTTTTTTTTCTTGTGCCAAGATAGTAGAAAAATGGTTTTAAGAAGAGTCCCTAAGGACTGACACTAGGAAATAAAAACTTCATGATTTTTAAGGTCCTGCATTCAAAATAAGACCCTCATTACGTCAGTTTATTATTTGGAACTCTTTTTATGATTTAAAATTGTCGTTTTTTCCTCTTTCATTAAAATGTAAATAAATCACTGAAGGTGTAGAAAAGATTGTGAGAAATTCATAACAGGTAAGAATTAAAACCTTTGTCCTGCTTAGATTGGATTGAGGGGATATTTTATTGCTAGCTTTTCTTTCACTCTGTTCGCTATCTGCTATTTCTTTCAAGTTTATTAATCAAAGATCACAAAAGACATTAACAGAACTATGGTTTCTTTGCTTGTATGTAGAAGGGATTATATGCAGAATATAAATTATGCACCTGTTTTGACAGTGCCCCAAAGAGGGAGGTGCCAACTATACGAACAGGAAAACATAAGAAATATAGAGGACGTTTTAGGAATTATTATTTGTTTTAACAGCACTTACTGTTATCTTACCACCTTTTCAGTGATGAAGACGCTGCCATCAAAAATCTAAATGTTGTCCTCAAAGAGCATGAGGGAGGCAGAGAAATAAGTAGTATTTGCCACATAAGAAGTATATACAAATACTTGCAGAATGTAGAGACAAGGACCTCTGTGCTTGCAGGCTTGTCCCTAGCACTACCATACATTTTAAGGATGAAAATTTGATCAAGTCAAACTTTCAAATTTCTCTAAAATTCTGTTAAAAAAATTTTTTCCCCTGCTGTTTTTAATTTGAAACCAGAGTGAACGTTTAATGAAAAACAACAAGATGAGAACTCAAGAGTTGTTTTTGTCCAGGAGAAGCAGATGTTTCTCATGCAATAGTAAAAATGAATTCAATATTATTTGCACAGATGGAATTTTGCATTTGAGCTTCCTTTGGGAACAGGTTCTAATGTAACAGGACCTAACTTTCAGATAACGTGCTAGCGAGCGGCAGATAAATCATGAAAGTCCTTTCTATGCAGCTGGCACCTGGAACCAATCTGAGTCTTTTATTTTTGGATAGAAAGTATTATATTGCTAGACTTGAAATATTTTACCTTTATAGAGTATGTGGAAGAGAAATAATTTTTTGGATATCATTTCAAACAATTCCATTTGGATTTTCTCCAGAATTCAGATGGTGGGAAGGAGACGCCTTTCTGAGATCAGTTAGGTTGTGGTTCAAAGATATGGAACAACAGCACATTGGCAGAGACAAGGTGGGTATTAAGACAGGAAGGTTGGATGCTCACCAGGATGGAGGACTGGACAAGTGCAGCCCCTGTTCGTCCACGACTCTGGATACAGTGTTCGCTTGCCACGTAAAATCTTTAATTTGGTAGATTTTAAGACTTTCTTAATCTTCACATTGACTTCAGCATGAGAGCCTTTATCATGAGCTGATAAAATCTTTATTTTTAACACTGTAACAATATATTGCAAAGGCCAAAATACAGATTCTGCATTATCATTTGAAATATGAACAACTTAAATATTTTTTGTTGTTTTTTTTGTTTTTTTGAGACAGGGTCTCGCTTTGTAGTTCAGGCAGGCTCTGAGCTCACTATGTAGCCCAGACAAGCCTCGAACTCAGCAATCCTCCTGTCTCTGCCTCCCGAGTGCTGGGATGACAGGCGTGAGCCACCACGCCCGGCATGAACAACTGAAATATTGATTTCAGAATATAATGGAAAGGTGAGTTGACGATGATGTAGAATTTTGCTTAAAAATCATTAGGCATATTCATTTCTGTGCTGGCTTTGCTTCATTTATCTACACAAAGTGTAGTCCTTCTAAACTAGGAGGGTACAGCCATATGAAACCTTAAATACAATCCACAAATTTAATCTTACATATATTCAGCTATCACATCTATTATATAGAAGGACTAGAAAGTATGATTTTTATCCTGGTTTTGACTGTATAATATATTGGCATGTATAGTATTACAGCAGTGACCAAAATGTTACAGGCAGAATGTATTTTGCACACACTAATGAGAGTCTACAGTGTGACTGATCAGTGTTCTTCCCTTCATCCAGTCTTTACAATTCTACATGACTAGGATTAGGGAAGCTTTCCCTCTATGTCATGGCAGAATTCCAGTATCTTTTTTTTGTACATAAATTATACATATTTATGGAGTACCATATGAGATTTCAGTATACATATAGATTGGGTAGTTTTCAGATCAGACTAAGCAAATCAAACGTTTGTTATTTTTGGGTGAAACATTCCAAATTCTTTCTGCTGGCTTTAAAAAAAATACCTCACAGTATATTTCACTACAGAGCTCCAGTATTCCACCCAAGAGGCAGATGTGGTGAGGAATTATGTAAGGGGTAGGAGGGAGTGGGGAGTAAAGTGGACCCAGGGAACCTGCGCGCGGAGTTTTCTTCACCACTGGAAGACCTCTGCCGGGCTCGTCTCCTCCTGGGGGAGGCTGTGTGAAAGGAGAAAGCTCCATCTTGACTGGCCCTGTATTTGGACACTACAGTTGACTTAGAGCTGCCGTTACGAAATCTTCAAAGTTCTGACAGCGGAGTGCTCTTAAGAACTTGTGGGATCTTGAAGTTTTAAAAACTTAAATGAACTGCCCCAGGTCACAAGAGTGGTTGACCAGAGGTAGAGTTTAGGCTAGAACCTAGTGAGGTAAGGCACGAAGGGCCTGGGCCGGGGCGAATGCTCAGAAAATGTTTATGATCATTATTTCACTGAGCTCGGAGGGAGCAGAGGCCTTGTCCCTGACTGCCATTTAGTAAGTGTTTGATAAGGACATAAACAAATAATCCAATGTTTTGTCCTCATTAAACCAGAGAACGGAGAGGGGGAAACCATTTTTTCCAAGTTTTTAGCTATAACACACTGAACAAGACAAAGGTGTTCTACTGCATCATTAAAAATACTCAAGCTTTTCTTAAGCAGAAAATGCACACAGTTAATAGATCATTGTTGTTGGAGAGCTGCCTCTGTGTGATGATGAGAACCAATTGATATTTTCACTGAGCTAATTTAGGACTAAATTATCATGTTCCTTGCTTTTTTTTTTTTTTTTTTTTTTTGAGACAGGGTCTCGCTTTGTAGTTCAGGCTGGTCCTGAGCTCACTATGTAGCCCAGGCAAGCCTCGAACTCAGCAATCCTCCTGCCTCTGCCTCCTGAGTGCTGGGATTACAGGCATGAGCCACCACACCTGCATTGTGGTGTGTGGTACTGATTGCTGGTGGACATGAGTCATCATTGTGATTACTGGGGATCAAACCAGGGACCTTGCACTTGCTGGGCAGGTGCCAGAACCACTGAGTTAAAGCTCTGGCCCTCCTTGCTTTTGATAGTAGGTGCATTCCTTATGAACTGTTTTTCCTTTATTGGGCATTGTACATTTCAAGAATTCTCTTTTATTATTTAGCAAGTCAGGAGGTAAAGAGAAAGAAGTACCTAGATAATTTTAGGTAAGACTTATGTATTTTACCATTTACTTTTTAATCTTTTGTAAGACTAAACATGTTATCAAGGACCTAAACACGGTATAGTCCCTGGTTTCAGAAATCACAATTTAAATTTCTACTTCATTCTAATGCATATTTCAGGGTATAAAAAGTATGGGGCAATAAAAAAACCTCAGGCACTAGTCACGAATATGTCTTCCAGATAAGTTATGCTGGTATATTTAATAGTAAATAAAAGCCATTTAAAAGTTGAAGGAAGTAACAGGCTTTGCTCAGGGCAGCTCCATTTCTTCTTTTTCTACATGGTTCATTTTCCTGTATTTGAAAGGTAGAGGGTCTAGAGATTCAGAGGAATTGGGGTGGAGACAGGAAGCTAGCTAGCCAGTCTTCATGTGGAAATAGAGGCCCTCTCTCTCCCTCTTCCCTGCCACTTCCTAAGCATCCAGTATGAGCTCTGCAAGGTGCTAATGTCAACCTTCAGGGCCGCCCATTTTCTGAAAAGCTCTTGTCTTTAATTTGAATAGGTTCTCAGAGCACTGGTGGATTTTAGACTCACCGTATGTATATTTCATTCCACAGAATGCCTTGGAGTTTTCTAACACCTGCTCCTTGCATTCACATTTACCTATAAAAAAGAAACAGAAAATTATGTTAGTTCAAGCCTAGAGGGACTTATTCAGAAATGGAGTAGCCAAGGCACACAGCCATGGCCTCCAGTGATTCCATGATGGCAGAGAGTGTGCTCCCTACTGCGCTGCAGAACCGAATGCAACTCCCACAGGCCCGTGCTCCTCAGGGCAAGGGTCTTCACTCCGCTCTGTCGGTTTTTAGAAGTGTACACTGGGTTCTTACGAGAAGGACTCTCTTTGGCTACTTTACAGAACCCCTTCTTCATATGCTCAAAAACACTTGGGCCGGAGGGTTAGCTCAGTGGTTCCGGCGCCTGCCTCGCAAGCGTAAGGACCTGAGTTCGATCCCTGGTTACCACATATAATGCTGGGTGTGGTGGCTCACGTCTGTAATCCCAGCACTCGGGAGGCAGAGACGGGAGGATTGCTGAGTTCGCGGCGGCTTGCCTGGGCACCATAGTGAGCTCAGGGCCAGCCTGAACTACAAAGCGAGACCCTGTCTCCAAAAAGCAAAAAACAAAAAAACCCACTAACGACATTAACATTTCTGGGTCAGGCTGGGTTGTGTGTAGTGTGTCCTACAGTTCCAGACCTCAGGAGCTGCAGGCTGGCCTTGGTAACATAACAAGACCATGTTCAAAACATTTTTTTTTTGGGGGGCGGGAGCAGGTTTGGGCTCAACCAAGATTTTATGTGTTTTTTGTTTTGTTTTGTTTTTTTGTAGTACTGGGATTGAACCCAGAAATGAGCTTCACCCCCAGCGCCCCATGTCTGTTCTTTTAAAAAACAAATCTGGAAGGGGTGAAAACACTGGATAGTTATACTAGTTACTAGTAGGTTTTTAAAAATGAGCTTTTATAGTTCGGTGGTACTAGTTAAAACCAGTTTTGTTGAGAGGTGAAATTTCACATCTGGTGTTTTCTAGCTCCCAACAAGTGGCAGAAGCTGAGGGCCTTCAGGGTAAGAGCAGTAGCCTAGTGGGAACAGCTGCATGCACAGGGCCCGGGCTTGATCCTCAGCACCGAAAAAAGGAAATTAATGGCATTTTGTTGCTATAGGGCTTTATACTTCAAGTTGAAAGCTTTTAAAGGAAACTTACAGTAGCTATTAGACATCTATCTAGATCTGAGATGAACTTTCGTTTCTTGAGAAACTGGTATCATTTTTTTTGTGGAAAAATGGCCCCTAGGAGCAGTGTCCTCTCTGCAGTGGGAATTCTGCTGTTCAGCAGGAGACTGGACAAAGCCACTGCGTCTGGACAGCAACCAGATGCATCCTGGGGGCTCTCTGGGGACCTCGCCGGCCCAGCAGCTGGGGTGGGCGTGAGAGCGTGGAGTCGTCCCGGTGCCAGCACGTTGTGTGCTTGGCTGGTCTGCAGCCGGCTCCCTGGCAGGGGATACGATTGGTCCAGTAGCCCTAAAGCCCCGCTTAGTACGGATTTGGTCTAGCAGACAAAGTCGGAAATGATTAAAAAGCCAGTGTTTAGAAAAGTAAAATAAGTTTTAGAAAAGTAAAATAAAAAGTTTCGGCGTGGTGGCTCCTGCCTATAATCGCAGCACTCGGGAGGCAGAGACAGGGGGATTGCTGAGTTCGAGGCTTGCCTGGGCTACATAGTGAGCTCAGGGCCAGCCTGAACTACAAAGCGAGACCCTGTCTCAAAAAAAAAGAAATAAAAAGTTTCAAAATGCCCACTGAAATTAAGGCTGTAAGGTTATAAAGTTGAAATTGAGGCAAAATAATTTAAGCAATTAAGCATTCAGGCAAAAAAATTAATGGGAAAGATCTGTTTTATTTTTCAAATGCTCAAAAAATAAATATGATAATTTCACATTACTTTATCTTTCTTACTCTATTTCCTGTTGTGAATGAAAATAAAACCATTAAATGAATTGCCCTGAGATTATATTAAGCGGAAGAAGATAACAGAACTACAAATGTTAGTACTTCTCAAATTTGGGTCTTGATCCTTGAAGGGTTCATTAACTCTCTATAAGACTATATCACAACTGTGGTTTTTTCCCTGATCTAAAATACACCCTGGTAGATAGATAGAGTTTTAAGTGGTGGACATGTACGTAGGTGTGTCAAATTTTTCTGCATGCTTCAAAGTTTTCATTATAAATGGGAAAAATTAGAGGTGATGAACACAGGTTTGTAAATTCAGACTTGAATACAATCCCAGCTCCAGCACAGAGTGATATTATGTAAAAGAGGAGACAAAACAGACACAGCCTCTGCCCTGAACCAGATGCAAAACTCTGTGGATTAGGAAGGAGCGGATGTAAGAGGGGAAAGGGCCTGGAATCATGGGCCTTCCGGCCTTTGGAATCAGGGCCAGTGTCTCAATTAAAAAAAAAAAAAGCTTCTATTAAAGTTTAAAAGGGTCACACTTTTTTTTTTTGAGACAGGGTCTCGCTTTGTAGTTCAGGCTGGTCCTGAGCTCACTATGTAGCCCAGGCAAGCCTCGAACTCAGCAATCCTCCTGCCTCTGCTTCCTGAGTGCTGGGATTACAGGTGTGAGCCACCACGCCCGGCACTGTGGTATGTGGTATTGATTGCTGGTGGGCGTGAGTCTCCATGCCCAGCATTGTACGTGGTTTCCGGGGATCGAACTCAGGACCTTGCACTTGTGAGGTAGGCGCCAGAACCACTGAGCTAATCCTCACACACTTTTATAAAAAATAATAAATAAAATATATATTAGTGAATAAAGAAAAATGAAATAAAGTAGATCAGCTTAACCAAAAGTTCTCTTTGAAAAGCAAGTAAAAATCAGCAACATTAAGACCATTATAAAAAAATTCAGAAATAAATTTGGGAACAAAAAGGAGACCTAACTACTGGGTGATTAGGAAGTTTATATAGTGAATACCAACTTTATGCCAAAAAGATTAAATGAAAATTTTAAAATTAAATGACATCACTAATTTGCTAGAAAACTTTTTCAACCCCAACTCAAGGATAAAACAAACAAATTAACAACTACAGTCGACCCTTGACTTACAAACTCAATTTGTTCATGATGCGTGAGTGTAATTTACGTTGGTCAATTGAAGGCTCAGCTTTCAAAGTTTTCCCCCTGTACACAGGCAGATCTCAGTGTCCTTGGTGAGACACTGGCCCAGGATTTCTCAGTTACCTCACACAGGAAAGGATGTTGTAATGTCCCTTCCAGAGCTCTTTAAGGGTTAAATCTGTATCTGAGACCATATGGAAGCATAAGCAGCAGGGATTTGGGTTGTAACTGAACACTTTGGTTGTAAAACTAAAATTCCTGTTGTAATCCAAATTGTTTTATGTCAGTCTGGTTGTAGCTTCAGGATCCACTGTATTAAATACATTAAGTTAGTAATGAACTGTTTCCATCTACTCATGTCATAATGGTTTTATAAACAGGTTCTAATAAATGTTCAAGTCATGTGCCAGGTAGTGATGTTTCTGTCAGTGAGAGTCACATACGCATATACTACTCTGCTATCATAAGATCTACTGTCTGGTGGAGTCATAGCCATGACCGTTTACTATGAGAAAGTAAATACACTCTGTGCTGCATGTGCATGACAAAGCACCTACTCATGAGTTGCTCAGAACATATCTTGGTCACAAAGTGATACATGACTATCTTTTTATATAAATTATTGTAGAGAATAGAAAAAAAAATAAAGGGGGAAAGGACCTTCTAATTTAACCAGACATGGATAGCATCCTAAATTAGACTGTGGCTGGGGATGTAGCTCAGCGGCACTGTGCCTACCTCAAAAGCGCAAGGTCTTGACTTTGATCCCCAGTACTGGGGGAAAAAGTTAAGACTAAAGAAGACACCAAAGTCCTAAGCAAATAAAAAATAAAATTTTGCAGATTAGATTCTGTAACGTGTGAATACAAAATACTTTACCAAAGTGGTTTATCCCAGGACTAAAAGAACAGCTTGGTTTATCCCAGGACTAAAATAACAGTTTCAAACTCGGTGTGGTGGCACAAGCCTGTAACCCAGCACTCTGGGAGACCCAGGCAAGAAGCTGGCAAGTTTGAGCTCAACCTGGGAAACTCAGTGACTTAGTCAGACCCAGTCTCAAAGTAAAAAGTAAACCAAAGGCTGAGGAAGTAGCTCAGTGTCAGGGTCCCCTATTCGATCCCCCATAACACATTGAGAAAGAATGACCTGATGTTTGAAAAATCTTATTTTTATATAAAACATTAGTTGATTATAGAAGAACCATATGGTTTTCTCAAAAGAGACAGAAAATACAATCAGCTAAATATAAAACTCATAAAATTAGGATTAGAAGAGAATGACTTTTATATAATATAGGCTACATATAAAAAAATCTATCAAATATCATAATGGGGGGGGCCAAGGGTTAGTTCAGTGGTTCCAGCATCTGCCTGGCAAGCACAAGGGCCCGACTTTGATCCTTGGTACCACACACCACAATGCCGGGAGTGGTGGTTCACGCCTGTAATCCCAGCACTCAGGAGGCAGAGGCAGGAGGATTGCTGAGTTCAAGGCTTGCCTAGGCTACATAGTGAGCTCAGGGTCAGCCTGAACTACAAAGCGAGGCCCTGTCTCAAAAAAAAAGGTAGCACATGGAAGGGTTATACTGTAAATAACAGAGTCAAGGGAGCACTGTGAAAGATGATGTTGGAGGGAAAGACAAACATGAAAAAGGTAAAGGAGTGAACCACATAGGGAACAGAGGGAAGAGAGTTTAGGCAGAAGATCCAGCAAGTACAAAGGCCCTTGGGTGGGAATAGGGCCGGTTTATTCAGCAAACAGCAGGGACTCCACGTGGCTGGAGCAGAGTGAAGCATAAGGAGAGCCAGAGGAGGTAAAATGGAACTGCAGAAGCCCTGAAAAGACTGTGTGTTTTACCTGGAGTAACACGGAAGCCTCTGAAGGGTTTTGAGCAGGCATGTGGGATTTAAAAATAACACCAGTCAGCACGCGTCTTCCTTGTCACATTCCACACCATGAACGTAGGCAACAGCCAAAGGTTGGATTTAATCCAGGGTGAGGTTTCACAGAGGAAGAGGGAAGAAGCATGGGATGGAGACGGGTACAGAGGGCTGTAAAGACCCACAGACTGCAGGGTCTCGGAGGACAGTCAGACCTGCTGGAAACTGAGGAGGGGTGTGGAGGGCCCCTGGGGGCATTGCTGGAAACCGAGAGCCACAGTCGCTGATGTGGTCATGAGAGTCCGCAGCTGGGCCCCCGTTTGTGGGGCGGACGAGCATCCAGCAAGCTGCTGTCTGTGTGTGGACTGAGCGTGGTCCGCGTCAGGCTTCCTGAGCCAGCACCACACTGGCGTGTTACAGCCCTGCCATGGCCCTGGGGTCTGACATGGCAACTCCCTCCTCTTTGTTTTCTGTTCTCAAAATTATCTTATCTATTGTTTTCTGTTCTCAAAATTATCTTATCTATTCTATCTTATCTATCTCAAAATTATCTCCGTTGTTTCAGGTGCAATTTGCAGTAAACTTATTAAGTCCCATGAAAAAGCTCTGTGGATTTTTTTCTTTCTGTTTTTTGAGACAGGGTCTCGCTTTGTAGTTCAGGCTGGCCCTGAGCTCTCTATGTGTAGCCCAGGCTAGCCTCAAACTCACAGCAATCCTCCTGCCTCTGCGTCTCTAGTGCTGGGATTACAGGCGTGAGTCACCACACCCGCTCAAGCACTTCTTATCCTCCATCCTTGATCTGCTTTTTCCTTTACATTAAACATTCATCATTTTATTTTATTTATTTGTATATTGCTGTTTTCCCTTCAACAAAATTCAAGTGTTTTTTTTTTTTTTTTTTTTTTTTTTTGCATTTTTGGAGACAGGGTCTCGCTTTGTAGTTCAGGCTGGCCCTGAGCTCACTGTGGTGCCCAGGCAAGCCGCTGCGAACTCAGCAATCCTCCTATCTCTGCCTCCTGAGTGCTGGGATTACAAGCGTGAGCCACCACGCCCAGCATTATATGTGGTAACCGGGGATCGAACTCAGGTCCTTGCACTTGCAAGGCAGGCGCCGGAACCACTGAGCTAACCCTCCGGCCCCAAAATTCAAGTTTTGTCTGATTTGTTTATGTACTATATTCACAGCACTGCCATAGAACATAGACACTTAGTAGAGATTTCTTGGGGCCAGATACTATGGTGCATGCCTGAATTCCCAGCTACTGAGGAGGCTGAGGCAGAAGGATCACAAATTTGGGGCCAGCCTAGGCTACTCAGCAGCAAGAAAGATCTTGTCTCAAAGCAAAAATGAAAGTAGCTGAGGCTATAGCTCAGTAGTAGAGTGTTCAGTGCTCAGGACTGAAAAAAATTGTTGGATGGATGAATTAATGAATCTATAAAGAACTCCTACAAATTAATGAGTCAGTCACAGATAGGAGATTTATAGAAAAACAAATCTGAATGGTTAAGAATAAAGGATTCTGTCTGTCTATCTATGTACCTACCTGTCTCTATCAGTCAAATCTCTAGTACTGGGGATTGAACCCAGAGCCATCACACTAAGCTACATCCTACCTCCTCCCCCTTTCATTTTGAGATGTGGTCTTGCTAAATTGTTTAGTTGCCTATGTTGAGCTAGAATTTGTGATTTTCCTACCTGAGCCTCTTGGAATTCTGGGATTACAGGCACACACCACTATGCCTAACCCAGTTAGCTCTTAATTGTGTAAAACAGTAGGTTTCAGAGGTATAAATACATCAAAGTCTTTGCAGCGGGGTTAATGAGATTTGAGGTAATTATTTTCTCTTTTGAAATTTTCCCTAACTACATATGGCCCCAGTAAATGAAAAACAAACCAGTTTAAATACTTCTCAGATACATTTTCGTTTCATACTTAGCAGGCCACTGCTTTGGCGCTCCCTTGCAGGACTGAAAAGCTGTCCCCTGATTCGTCCCATTTGCTGAGCAGACCTGCAGATGTAGCCCCGTTGCCTCTGTCTCACCTGAGTGTCGAAGGGCCGAAAATCCCTGTTCATCCTCCCAGGCCCAGGCGGGTCCGCTGCTGTTGTGCACGGGGTGGAAGTCAGGAATTTCATGATACCAGTCTATGTCTGTGTTGCTAATAAGATAAAATGACAAAGGACTTAATAAGGAATCTTTGGGAACTTGAGTAGAAATCAGTGTATTCACAGAGCTTCAAACCTATCCAAGCAGCAGTTCTTTGAGAAAATTATTTTGAAAAATAGTTTATTTTGCAAAAGGAGCCAGAAGGCTTCTAGAAACTTGTAAGAATCAATTACTTGACTCGTCAATAGGACAAAACTTCTGCAAAGAGATGTGCAAATCTATCTTTCTCCTCTAACGCGGGATCTCCCTAATCACTACCAGGTCTTCCAAAGAACTGGAGGGATGTGCGGACGGGGGCGCCGGGCCTGCACGCTCACCTGCTGACGCAGTCCCCGGTGAAGGGGTCGCAGCTTCCCGCGCAGTCGCAAGGCCGGCAGCCGTAGTCTCCGAAGCCCCAGTAGCCCACCATGCACCGGTCGCAGCGCGGCCCTGCCACCCCAGGCTTGCAAGGACAGTCACCATTGCTGGGGTCACAGAAGATCACGGAGCTGAAAGGAAGGACCGCCGACCCGACAGGATGGCAGGAGCAGACTGCACGGAGAGGAGAGAGGAGGACGGGCTCACACCTGTCGCGGGGAGGAAGCCCCACCGCCCCACGGTGCGCCCCTTCCCCACAGGCAAGTCCCCAAGTCCTCCTTCAGCCTGCCGGGATGAGGGCAGGAAATGAAAGCCGACTGAACACCAGAAAAGCCTGAAGTCACGGGCGCAGCACCTCGGCTGTGAAAAGGAGCACGTAATTTACTTACAGTTGAGGCAGGAAGCACGAATACCTATTGGTTGAGATGATGTGGATGAAGCAGCGAAAGACAGAGAGGGAACATTCTGTGGGACGCTCATCACAAGCTTATGTACCGTCCCTTTGGTACCTAAGTGATCATGAGCATGTTTTGGCTGTATCGAGATGTCCCCTGAAGCCTCACCCGCTCACAGGGGCTTCCGGGAGGTGACTGCCCCCTGGGGGTGATACTCACGGGGGCTGAGTCTGCAGCTGACTTACAGCTCACTGTGAGGCGAGAGGGGAAGTCGATGGGCGGAGGCGGACCTGTCTCCCTCTCCCCTTGATGGCGTTCAGCTTCCTGCCATCATGCCACGGACTGTCTCCCCCCTACCATGTCACCCTGCCTTGGTGCCAGCCAACTACAGACTGAGACTTCTACAAACTCTGAGCCCAAATAAACCTCTCCTCCTAAATCGTGCGTGTTGGCTATTGTGTGTCCCTGACGAGAATGTCAGCAGGACAGCACGTGATGATACAGGAGCCAAGCAGAGACAGCGTGAGAAAGGAGGAGGGTAATGTCAAGTGTGTCAAGTGTTGATAAACCAAAGGAGCGGAAATGGGCTGTGCCATATGACACTGAGGCCGCTGGTGTCCTTGACAGGAGCAGTTTCAGTGCAACCAAGAGTAAGCAATGCCACTGAAGAGGCCGTGGACAGGACCGGAGCCAAGGAATTTGAGCACAAGAACAGACAACTCTTTGGTACCTAGACCCGGCTGGAGATAGGAACTCAAGGGGAGGTTTATTTTTATTTATTTTGTTTTAAGATGGGAGATATTACTGTATATTTGATATCATTGATGGCAATGATCTGGCAGAAAAGGAAAAGCCAACGATCAAAAGAGGGACAAGAGAACTGTTGGCAGGTGCCTGAGTCCACCTCGGTGGGGCGCAGGGGAGTGATGGAGAGGGGGTGTGAGTCTCAGGTAGGAGCATGAGGGCTCATCACCATAAATCTGTGAACCCTCACTTTGGCTGAGCTCCATCCGCTCTATTCAGTTGGCTGGCTCTTCCTCACACTGGCCCCCCTGAAACGTCTCCAGGCTTTTTAGTTCATTCTAGCACTTTGCCTGATGTTTCAGACTCATTGACAAGTCTTCTGGGTAACTTTTCCTTAACAATCTCTTTATTCTCAACTGTCTACCACTTCCTCCAAAGAGCAAGTGTGAAATACCAGCAGAGGTCATGCTAAATATACTTTCCTCTCACTAGCTCTGATGTGGGGCAGACATTTGATTTTGAGGGCCTTGGTTCTTACTGTAACATCTACAGCTTGTGGACATTTCACGAGGTCAAAGTTATTTGTTTGTTTGTTTATTTAGAGCCAGGGTCTTGCTTTGTAGTTCAGGTTGGCCCTGAACTCGCTATGTAGCCCAAGTTAGCCTTGAACTCATAGCAATCCTCCTGCCTCTGCCTCCTGAGTGCTAGGATTACAGGCGTGAGCCACCACGCCTGGCACTGTGGTATGTGGTACTGGGGATCAAACATGAGTCCTTGTGCTTGGCAGGCAGATGCCAGAACCACTGGGCTAAATCCTCGGCTCCTAGGTTGAAGTTATTTTGAGTGAAACCACTTCAGCAAAGTGTGTAACAGAGCCTCTGATGCTGAGCAGGCCAACTCTTCTTGCCTCATCTTAGGAATATTCTAGACCCCACACCCTCTTTTCTTCTTGAAAAACTTCTTTTACTATTCTGTCATTAAAGTTGGCTTATGTCTCCACCATGCAACTGCATGCTGTAGGCAAGATATTCTCAGCTTCTCATCACATTCTTTTGTCTATAAAAACGGAAGTAAGACTAACTTTCTTGATAGTTCTAAGGATGAAAGGAGGTCATATATGCAAAGCCATTACTGTGGTGGTAGGTCATTGTTTATTGATACTAAATTAACTAATTAATGCCATTCTTACAGAGATATAGGATTTATGTTCGTACAAGGAATGGTGCCAGCTTTTAAGGAATTCGTTCTTGCGAGGGAAACAGAAGTACATGAACACTTCTAGACACAGTGCTATAATAAAGAGAAGCCTTTGTAAAGTGCTCTGTGAGTAGAGAGAAGTTTCGGCAGCACAGGCTGAGGGGCCCACTCAGGACTCACAGTGGAGGGGTCTTCAGATGTGGGAGCCGGACCTCAGAGTCCAACAGGAATTTACAAGTTGGAAAGGAGGGGAAGGTCGGCAGCTGCTCCTTCCAACGTGGTTTAAGATTCTCTGCTCATTGCTTTTTTAAAAAAATTAAAATTTTCAGTTTTGGTTAAAACACCACAAAATGTATCATCTTATCCCCTTCTGCACTCTCACTGCATTTTGTGCTTCCGGAGGGGATGGACGCCCTCGTGCGCCCCCCGTGCTCGGCGGTGGCCTCTCTGCTTCCCCGTCTGGAGCATCCGCAGCGCCATGCTTGCTGTCCTGCTGCCTCCGGGGGTCACTGTCCCCTCCCGGGGTGGCCTCCGCCCTCTGTGCACATTTCTGATCTGTGTCTCACAGCACAGTATTATTATTTGTTGATGTGCCTGTTTCCCTTACTCCGAGGCTCCAAATCGTTGACAGAAGGATCCGCATCTTCGTTTGTTTTTCTGAGGCCCCAGAACAGTGTCTGGTCTATACTAGATTTCCAAATAAGGATCCGTGGAAGGGACTTGGAGGCCCATCCCGGTTGTGGGAACTGTATGTGAAAGGGAAGGTGAGGACCGCAGAGCTGAGAGGAGTTTAGTCTGACGTGTATACTGAAAGGAAAGTAGATAAGGGGGGGATGGAGATGAAATTAAAAAACTGCAGAGTTAGGTTGTGGTGTGTTAGGATTTGAGGCTGTGGAACGATCTAGTTTCAGAAGCTGAATTTCATCTTATGGGCAGGATGAACCGAGTTAAGTCCTTATTATGATTTAACTTTTTTTTTTTGAGACAGGGTCTCACTTTGTAGTTCAGGCTGGCCCTGAGTTCACTATGTAGCCCAGGCAAGACTCGAACTCAGCAATCTTCCTGTCTCTGCCTCCCGAGTGCTGGGATGACAGGAGTGAGCCACCATGCCTGGCACTGTGGTATGTGGCATTGATTGCTGGTGGGCGTGAGTCTCTTCCTGTTTAGTCATTAGAGCGGTGGTTACCAGGGCTTGAACTCAGGACCTTGCGCTTGTGAGGCAGGCGCTGGAACCACTGAGCTAAATCTCCAGCCCTATTATGATTTAACTTTGACAGACATGTTAACGGTGCTGCCAGTACTGTACTGGCAGGGAAAGCAGGAAAACGAGAGATGACAAGGCAGAGACTAAGGTGGTACATGCAAGACTAGGAGAAAAGTTTGATATGATAGAATGGGTAGGATTTGGAGACTTATCTGGATGAGGAAGAAGAAATTAGTAAAGGACAAACAGAAGTTATGGAAGATTTTAGGGTTTCTACCTTGTGGACATGAGTAGTGACACGATTTATAAAGATTTGGAACATAGGGCTAGAGAAGGATAGGCAGGATCATGTTGAGGGTGGAGGTTATAAAATGAAGGAGAAAAGAGAGTCCGCAGTCAAGCATCAACCTTCTGGTTGGAAGGATATGTCGTTAGGTTATAATGGGTAACTGCATGTCACCTGGAGCTGAGGAGAAATAGTTTTAAGAGATGGCAGCTGATAATAGAAGCGGAGAGGGTTGAAGGGGCTTCCCAGGGGTGGTGTTCTGAGTGAAAAGACAGCCAGGAGTAGGACACTGGAGGCCACGCACACAGTAAGGCCACTGCAGGGACGATAACTTAGGAAGCTGATGGGTAAGGGCCAGGTAGGGAAGGACTAATGTCAGGAAAGTGTTGCTACGGTGGCCAGAGGATGAGGACGTTGCAGGTGGCTGCCGTGTCAAAACACTGCAGCATTTCGAGTCGCTCGGGACTGATAGCAGAGCCGTGACGGCGTCGGTTAGGAGATTGCTGGTGACTTCAAGATGGGAGCTGGAGAGGGGCAGTACTGATCACCTACTACTCTGTTCAGGGCTCTCTTCCTGTTTAGTCATTAGAGCGGTGGTCCTTAAACTGACTGTGTGACGTTTTAAATACTCCCCACTCTAGATGACCTTCCGTTTCTATGCCAAGCGTGCGCTTCTTGCTGGGAACTGCCGCAGGGCACAGAGCACAGAGCACAGAGCACAGAATCGTGCTCCTCTGGGGGGTGGGAATCATCTTAGGAAGCACCTCGTATTCACCTACTTGTTCAGCTAGGAAATGTTGGTCGATAACAATTCCGTTTGTGAAGCGTGTGCAGTCCTACCATGCGGGCACACCCAGCCAAACGTGCCAGGTCCTTCTCCCACAGTGTGAGCCCACGTGCCCCCCTGCCTGTGACTCTCTTGCACAGAGCCCTTACTCTAACGGTGCGGTTTCTAGACGTGCCCACATCTTTCCTGTACCCCTGCCTTTGATAACTTCTAGAAGGAAATTCTTCATACGTGTCTTTCAAAATGCTACACACCCATTAAGATCTATCTCAAACATCACTCCAGAGGCTTATGCCGACTCGGTCCTTTGGGGTGGGCACCGTGTTGATGACTTCCCTAGAAACACTTGAAACTGAAATATGATATTCAGAGAAGGAAAGGAAAGTACAGCATCCTCCTTTCCACCCCCAACTCCCCATAGGTTGTGTCCAGGCAGCTGCCCTAGTTGCCCAACTCAGGGACAGATTTACCTTCTTTTAGAAGCCATTCTTCATTCCAGCACAATTAAATATGAGTTATCTTGGGCCAGAGATTTAGCTCAGTGGTCTGGTGCCTGCCTCGCAAGGTCCTGAGTTCGATCCTGGTAACCACATACAGTGCTGGGCATGGTGACTCACACCCACCAGCAATCAATACCACATACCACAGTACCAGGCATGGTGGCTCACGCCTGTCATCCCAGCACTTGGGAGGCAGAGGCAGGAGGACTGCTGAGTCCAAGGTTTGCCTGGGCTACATAGTGAGCTCAGGGCCAGCCTGAACTACAAAGTGAGACCCTGTCTCAAAAAAAAAAAAAAAAAAAAGAGTTATCTTTTCTTTCATTCTGTTCTGAATTAGAGAGGAAAAGCGTGTCCCTTGTCCCTCACAGCCACATCAGTCTGTCCAGCCCTGTGTGTGTCCTACTAGCTTCTCCCTCCCTTTGCTCAGCCTCCACATTCTTAGTTTCATGTTCTTATTTTACTAGGTTGTTGAGCATTAAACAGAAAATACTATATATCTCTGGCATTTAATAAGCAATTAGCAAATGGGAGATTAGAGGTTCTCAAAAAATAAGCACTAACTTGAGTTAACAGGCAATGAAAACTTTTTACAAAGGGCAATTAACGAAAACATAAAGGGCTTTGAAAGGAAAACATAAAAACTGTTTGAAAGACTAGCTGTATGTGAATTTGTGTAAGGCCACAGTCACTTACCTAACAAGCGTTTATTGAGCAGCCAGCATGGGCTATGTAATGAGAAAACTCAGCAAATAGTCTTGGTTCTTAAAGAGATCCATATTTTAGAGTAAGTATTTCATTATAAAAGGATCTAATACAAGGAAAAAAAACTAAAGATATTGCTTCTAAAAGGTTTTTGTTTTAGGAGAACAGCTTCATTTAAATTCACATAGTTATGTTTCTATGTGAAATTTCCTGTTTGTTCAGTTGGGGTTCATCATGCAGGCATTTTCTCTTAAAGTACTCTGACACTTAAAGACTAGTGATTGGTCGTCTGAGTTTAGATGTGAAGTAGTTTGGAGGAATTATATATGATGTAATGTGAATGTATTGGAGAATTATGTTCAAGGCAGTATAAAAATGACTTTAAATAAAATCACACACAAAAGTGATGAGGAAACCAATAGTTACTGTATCACTGTGAAGCCATCTGGCTCTTGATAACAGCAAGGGGCAATCTAGCCAGAAGACCAATCTGTTGTGGGACCCCCCCCCAACTATAGTCACATATGGTATCCCACCACTGTAGTTTTTCCTGTAATACAAAATTTGAGCATGGCTAAGAGTCACACTCTCGGGGGATCTTTCTGTCCTAACCCTACATACATTTCAGGACTGGCCAGAGAAGAATGCGATTCTATCACATATGCTGGTAGGTTTCTGTCAATGTGACTTTTTGCATAATTATGAGATAAAAACACCACTTGGAAACTATGCAGAACCAGCTCTAGGCAAAAGGCCCTGACATCTTGCATGACACACTATTCTCAGACTACACGGTGGCTTGCTTCACATACCTAACTCCTAAAATTAGATCCCAGTTACGTTTCTTACTTTCTTTCAGAATGAAAACATATTTGCTTTTGTTTGGGGGAGTGGAGATGGCCTTAGGTTCTGGTTTTCAAGCATGTATTTCTGCTTGGTTGTTCATTCTAAAGTACAGTACAAGTACTTTTTCACAATGAATGTCAAAGTTATAACCGAGAATGAGACAGGTCCTCGATATCAGCTTTGTCTTCTTGATATGAACCCCCAAAAGGGAAGAATGAACAGTCATCATGTAGTGCCCTTCTGAATTTATTCTTTTTATGATGGGTTTTGGTGTTTACAGCTATGGTGAACTGTCCTTAAAAGCTGAAGTGGCAGCTCAAAATATTTGGGAGCTGTGAAGTCTGTTTAGGTGACAAATCATTGTCATCATCACTTTTCCTCTCAAAACATTTATCTGCTGGGCCGGAGATTGAGCTCAGTGGTTCCAGCACCTGCCTAGCAAGCACAAGGTCCTTAGTTTGATCCCTGGTAACCACATACCACAATACTGGGCGTGGTGGCTCACGCCTGTAATCTCAGCACTCGGGAGGCAGAGGCAGGAGGACTGCTGAGTTCCAGGTTTGCCTGGGCTACATAGTGAGCTCAGGGCCAGCCTGAACTACAAAGTGAGACCCTGTCTCAAAAAAAAAAAAAAATTCACAACAAATTCCCTTCAAGCAGTGGATTTGGATAATTTCTGAGTGTGATACAGATTTTATTTATAGATGTATGCTTGTAGCAATTCATCCATATCAAAGCATGCCCCTCTATCAAGCATTTACAGAGAGAATTAGGGTGTGAAGCTTCTGCAGAAGACCTTCTATCAAAAAGCACAACTGTTAATAAAGAAAGAGCAGATGGACACACTTTCAAACAACCCCGTACATACATTAGCTTACAGCTAATATTTGTTTCAACCACAAAAGCTGATAATAAATACAGCTGTCTGGAAATTGCCTATACAAACTCTTAGAAAAACACAAAATAAAGCAGAGGAAGTGTTATCAAGTTGGTTAGAACACAACTCAAGGGCCAGTCTGGATGATTTAGAATTCTTGCTATGAAGCTTATTGTATTTTATTTTTTATTTTTTGAGACAGGGTCTCGCTGGCTCTGAACTCACTATGTAGCCCAGGGTAGCCTCAAACTCATGGGAATCCTCCTGCCTCTGCCTCCCGAGTGCTGGGATTACAGGTGTGAGCTACCACACCTGGCATTGTGGTATGTGGTACTGGGGATTGAACTCGGGACCTTGCACTTGCCACTGAGCTAAACTCAGGCCCAATGAAGCTTATTTTAAATTGGACTTAATGAGATGAAACTTTTCAGCTCTCGATTTTCTCACTAATGAAATAAGAATAGAGAAGCCCTGTACCACCAGGTTGCTCAAGGGTTAAGTGAGGTAATGGATGTATTTTTCAATGGTTAGGCCTTTAGTAGACCAGCTGCTCAAGAAATAACCGATTTGCATTAATTATTTTAGTTGGTTGAAAATGTTAGTTTCAAGGTACCACCCACCTACCTATCCCCTTGCACCTTCACCGAAGAGTTCTTGAGCTTTAGTGTTAACCGGGACCACGCTAGGGTCTGAGGCCGAAAGAGTTGTAGCTCTTGAGTGAGCGAAGAGAGATGGGCAAATGCATCAGGAATAGTGAGTGTTGTAGCCAAGTTGTCCACGCTCCTGAGAGCAGAGAGGAAGAGGGGCGCCTGCCTACTGCGGGGCTGGGCTGGCCTGGCGAGAGACTGGTGTTCTTCCTGGCTTCTGCCACAGCCTCCTTGCCCACGCCCCGTACCTGGCGGGGCTGGGGTGGCAGAGAGGAACACGGCTTTCTTGGTGACTCCAGGTCTTTCAGAAGTAAGCTCTTCCTAGATCACCCGGCCCTTTTCTCAGATTAAAAAAATATCAACCTGTGATTCCTTGTTTGTAGACTAGAGTGTGTTGAGAAAAAGGAGGGTGTGACCTGTGCATATGGGGGGACCCCCAACAGTGTGACACAGGACAGGAGTCACAGCCGCCCGCCTGCTCGAGTGTAGACAGCATGGAGATCCAAGAACAAAGGGTCCAGGAACCATGACCTTCAGTGGCGGAGCCCGAGGAAACCACTGCTGTCTTTCACCTTCTTCCGCACCTTCCCTGGAGCCCCGGTCGGCCTGTGTGTCTTCCAAGCAGACAGGGCTCCGTGGGGCCAGGGCTGTCGAAACCGCTAGCTGAGCTCAGCCTCTTTCGAAGGCTTTGCACTGTGAGTCTCTAGACAACGACGGCTCCACCTTTTGCTCTTGCGTTAGGAAATGCTACCCTGGGAGCAGAACACTCTGCAAGGATTTGGTCTTCATTTAGGTTTTCTGAAAACAAAACTCCAAGTTCAAAGCCTTTAGCGGGTAAAGTAGCAGATGCGGATGAGCCTTCACCATTGTCCACTGGGGGCTCCCTCACCGGCGTCTCCTGGGCCAGGGCGCCTTTGTAGAGTTTTTAACAGCAAAGTCATTTCAGAAGCGGCCCAGTCAACCTGCTGAGGCTGCTAGTGAACGGGACTTCCTGCCCATGACTTGGGGAGGCCACCCCAGCAGAAAGGAGGGAGCGTGGACTGTTACAAATATATTAAGTGAGAAAGCAAATAGTGAGGAAGACTCTTTTTATTTTTTATTTTATTTTATTTTATTTTTTTGAGACAGGGTCTTGCATTGATTGTAGTTCAGGCTGGCCCTGAGCTCACTATGTAGCCCAGGCAAGCCTGGAACTCAGCAATCCTCCTGTCTCTGCCTCCTGAGTGCTGGGATTACAGGCGTGAGCCACCACGCCCGGCGAGGAAGACAGTTTGATCAACTTTCTCTTTGCTTCTACTATCATCTTTTTTTTTTTGACACAGGGTCTCACTTTGTAGTTCAGGCTGGCCCTGAGCTCTCAAACTCAGGCAAGCCTCGAACTCAGCAATCGTCCTGTCTCTGCCTCCTGAGTGCTGGGATTACAGGCGTGAGCCACCATACCCAGCACTGTGGTGGTATGTGGTACTGATTGCTGGTGGGCGTGAGTCTCCACGCCCAGCATTGTATGTGGTTACCGGGGACCAAACTCAAGACCTTGCGCTTGCAAGGCAGGCGCCAGAACCACTGAGCTAAATCTCCGTCCCTATCATCTGTTTTTGCTAGTGGGTGAATAGCTACACAAAATAAGGAAAAAATTATAAATCAACTTTGTGAAAGGCAAAATATTTACCCTCTTACTATCTTTGGAAACAGTTTTCTTGTCAATCTTCAAATGTTACAGTGTTGAGTGAAAGCTCATTCTGGAATATTCAAAGTACATTTAATTTCAAGTAGAACTGTCCTTGAATAAATTGAATGAGAGTAACTTGAGATTGCCTTTCATTTCTGAAATGTCTCCTGAAAGAGCAGTATGTACCCCCCAAAGAAGACCTCTTGACATGAGGATCAGCCTCTGTTTAATGCTTTAAAAGGAAATGCAAAGTTTTAAAATCTATTTTTTCTGTCTTCAACAAATTGTTAAATGAATAATGCCAATACTGAAGTCATATCCTTTATTTTTATTTTTTATTTTTTTTGAGACAGGGTCTCACTTTGTAGTTCAGGCTGGCCCTGAGCTCACTATGGAGCCTAGGCAAGCCGCTGCGAACTCAGCAATCCTCTTGTCTCTGCCTCCCAAGTGCTGGGATTACAAGCATGAGCCACCACGCCCAGCACTGTGGTATGTGGTGTTGATTGTTGGTGGGCGTGAGTCTCCACGCCCAGCATTGTATGTGGTTACCGGGGATCAAACTCAGGACCTTGCGCTTGCGAGGCAGGCGCTGGAACCACTGAGCTAACCCTCCGGCCCCATATCCTTTATTTTTAATGCTTTACTATGCGACTGCCACTCTGACTGCTTGATTTCTGTATCAGTCCTTTCCTGTTTGCTAGTTGTAACTGAACC
>PVIC010013555.1:0-37903 GCA_004025085.1 Thryonomys swinderianus
TGCAGAGATAGCCTACAGAATAGGTGAAAAGCTTTGCCACATACTCTGCTGATAGAGAACTAAATCCAGAATATATCAAGACTTTAAAAACTAAACACTGGAAATCAAATAGCCAACTCTATAAATGACCAAATAAATTGACACTGCGATTCATTTGAAGAAGTACAAAGGACCAGTAAGTATATGAAAAAAAATAATCAGTGTCTTTAACCACTGGGGAAAGGCAAATCAAAACTACACTGAGATTCCAGCACTCGGGAGGCAGAGACAGGCAGATTGCTGAGTTTGAAGCTTGCCTGGACTACATAGTGAGCTCAGAGCCAGCCTGAACTACAAAGCGAGACCCTGTCTCAAAAAAAGAAAGAAAAACTACACTGAGATTCCATCTCACCTCAGTCAGAATGGTTATCATTAAAAATACAAAAAATAAAAATAAAAATAATGAATGTGGCAAGGATGCAGCAGAAAAGGAACATTTCCACATTCCACATTCCTGTATGTTAAGTCATGCCAGCCACTGTGGAAATGAGTACAGAGGTCCATCCAAAACCTAAAAATGGAGCCACTTTTAGCCCAGCTCTACCATTCCTTGGTATATACCCAGAGGATTTAAAGCCAACATAGTATAGGAACACCTGTATACCATGTTTATTGTGCCACAAGATATGGAGCCAGCCTAAATGCCCATAAACAGATAAATACATATATATATAGTATATATAATGGAGTGTATATATGCATATAATATACATAAACAGATATTTGTATAGTATATATAGAGTATTATTCAGCCATAAAATAGAATGGAATTTTGTCATTTGCAGAAAAATGGATTGATCTGGAGATCATGTTGAGAAAAATAAGCCAGACTCAGAAAGATACTTCCCGCATGTTCTCCCTGATAGAGTTTAAAAAAGAAAACATGAAAGTAGAAGAAAAACTATTTTTAGACAAGAGGTGCTTTGACGATAAAAATCAACACGTTGACACATACACACCCATCAGAATGAAAGCCAGTAATCTGTATAGCCAATACACACTAATAAAAATGATGTGAAACATGCAAAGTCGTCCTCTATTCTTAAGTAAAATATCCACTGAAACACTTCATTTTCTCAACCTTCCCAGAAGGAACGCAAACTGGTGGAGCTATGAGGGGAAGCTACGCAAGAGAAAAGCCAAAGTCAACTGCTTGGCAGATTCCAGAAGAGCAGGCCCAGCTGCGACAGCTCTTGAAAGCTCAGGAAGATTTAGAGAGGCCCAGCATGAGAAAGTAGAGATTCTTTTTAGAGAGTAGAGGTTCCTTTTTGTCACCTGGGGGCAGGAAGAGAAAGAAGCATCAGGGAAGGCAGCAGCAAAAAAAAAAAAAAATGGTGTCTCTATGTGTGTTCTGGGGCTGGGGGTAGTGGGAGTGACCTTCTCTTCGAGAAAGCCATGGGCTCTTGGTGAAGGACAAGCTAAACTACAAGGCAGAGAGACGATGGGACTAGGCCATTCACAGCTGAGTGCTCAGTGACCAAAGAGACGTCTACAAATCCCCTTCATGTAGCTGAGCATTTCCGGTGGCCTTCGGATACGTCAGAAGGAGGCGCCCTCATGATTAGAGCCTTTTCTCTGCCCACCTCCTCTGGCTCTCAATGTTCTCGCGCAGTAGATTTGATCAGCATGACCACTCCTGGGCCAGGGACTGACATCCTGAGATGCTTCCCTGTTAGAGTCACTGCAAACCCTAGGAGCTCCAAGTTCAGCCCTCCGGCTGCTGCTTCTTGGTTTGTTAATCACTCACTGATTGCTTTTTTAAGAAAAGATTTGATGAATCCATCATAAGTACTCACCCTTTTAAATTCAAAGAACCTTTCCAATTTCAGAACTGGGTGCCTTGGATGTTCTTGCCCGTGAGAAGTTCTATCTGCTGGTGCGAGTATCTACTATCCCTTCAGGGATCCAATAATATTCATTTCTGGCCAGAAGCGAATAAATGCTTTAGGTTTTATTTATAATGTGGGGACGAAGATTTCTGTTCCTCTGACACTAAAATATTATCCATAATTTATGTTTCAAACTTTAACCAAATAAAACTAGAATGCCTCCAGTGACATAGTGTCCTTGGAGTTTATTACCAACAATTTCATTTTTCCTAGAAGCAGGTTTCCACAAAGTAACTAAGGACATGACTGCAGAGTTGGGGATTCCGGCACTGGTTGCTTTGTTTTAGTTGTTATTATTTACCGAATCAAGTGTATAAAAGCAGATGAAAAAAGAGTTATTTGCTACATCCTGCCTTATGAAAAAATACTTTTAAGAAAAGCTGCCAATGGCTGTATCCAGGAGTAACTGTTACAAGCATAGGAAAGTTTTCAATGTTGAATTTCTACCCAGATCTGTCACTCCTCTACTCCACTGTCTACTGGGCTACTGGTACATGTTAAATGTTGAGGATTTATGCCTTCAGAAAGTCCTTTTCTCTATATCTTTCTCTCTCTTGTATTTTTGATAAACTATAAGCCAAGTCATGTAGATGCATTCGTAGAAACCTGTCCTCTTAGTGTGCTAAGGGAAACACCTCTGCCAACTGTAGGTGCCTGGAAATGGGCCCCCTCAGATCTTCAGTCTGGATTTCTTGTGGCTCCTCCTCAGCTCACAACTGCATGCCCACCACTGTGCTCAGGTGCCGTTGTGCCACCTGCCTTCAAAGTATGAATGTGATCTGCCATTTGGCCATGAGAAGGCCCCTGTGGGTACTCGCTGCTGGCACCAATGCCCTGGACTGCGCTTGTGTTGGGAGCAGAATTTGACACTGGATACCGCTTCTCCCCACCCCCAGGGAAAAGGTGCTGGCATCAGGACCAAGGTAGCCATCTCCTATCACTTCCTCAGCTCTCCACTCCTCTCCCCGGTGCCTGGTAACCCCGCCCTGCCTTCTCCTGCACAATAGAAGAAATCACGATAGAAGAAAGCACCAGAGCTGGAGATGCCACCACTGTGCAGAGGCCGGCACAGTGCGAAGGCCTGACACTCAGGTCACTCCGCACCCTCTGCCCAGGGGTGAAGGGTTCTCCTCCCAGCTTTTGTGCTATTCTGGAGCATGACCCTCCAAACAATCCTGCCTTGTACTCCTAAGGTTTAAACCTGGGACTCTGTGTATAAACAGCTCCTTTTTTACTGAAATAGCTCTCCCACGCATTAGGACTGAGACCCAGTCCTCCCCGAGGGGACACCCAGCAGCAGAAACATGGCTGAGCTCCAAGTCTCTGTGCTCTGCAGTGCCTGGGACAGTGGTGTTAGACCAGCTACCTGGGACCTACAGTAACTTGAATCTCTCCTCCCTTGGGCAATTTCTCTCCCTTAAGGTCCTTTAGTTCCCCAATCAACAGATGCTATCAAACTTGCCCTGAAGGCCTTTCTCAAGCCTGAGTAAAGGTCTTCCCTGCCTCTGAACCCCCTGCACCCCAAGGCAAGGGAAGGAGAGCCAGGGAAACTACCAGGAAATGTGAGATGTCTTCGAAAAGGAAGAGTGGCTTTTTGCTGAAACAAAAGCCAGCAAAACAACCTAATGCCTCAATCAGAGGAAAATAGCACGATACATTTGGGGGAGGGCGGCCTTCATGTTGGGAAGCTTGCCCAGCCACAGAGTGCCAAGTCTGCTTCTCATTGGGAGCCTCCTGGAGATGGAGGGTTTAGGGGCGTTACTTGCAACATCAGCATGAGATAGAATGAGCCAGGAAGAACCTGGGGCAGTCCTGCACCCCACTCCACAGCCTTGTAGCTTGCGTAGATATGAAAGAGAAGATCAGCAGTTTCCACAGTCCTGCTACAGGATAGAACATAGGCCCAACGACATGGCCAGAAGGATGGGGTGAGGGCATGACCCATCCAAAAAGACGTTTAGAAAGATATGTCACGTTGAGGACCAAAGAGCTCCATGGGGTTCTTACTGTTAGAGGGCTGGGCTGAAGCTGAACTCAATACCACCATCCTAAAAATGCAGAGAAGGATGCTGACCACAAAAGAACACAGCAGGACAGCCCCCTCCCCAGACAGGCTTCCACCGAACAAAGGCAAATCTATAATCCCAAATTCTCCAATCTGGTTCCCAACCTATGAGCCTCTAGAGCCTCAAGAGTACAGGGGAAGGAGAGGTCCTGGAACAGTGACTCCTCTACTCAACTCTAAGGTACAAGACTCATGAAGGGAATCTAAAAGACTTAGGCTAGCCAGGCATGGTGGCATGCTTTTAATCCCAGTGACTTGGGACACTGAGGTAGGAGGACCATGCATTCAAGGCCAGCTTGAACAATTTAGTGAGACCCTGTCTCAAAAATAAAATTTTAAGAAAGGACCAAGCTCATTGACAGAGCACTTACTTAGCATGCACAAAGCCCTAAATTCAATACCAATGCCGGTGTGGGTGCCCTGTGTTTAAATAACTGAAAATGACCGAAAAGTTATCAGTCTTCAAGTTACCCCATGTGTTTTTATGGTTCTGCTACCAGAGAAAAGCTTGTACCCATCACTGTATAGCTAGCTGGTGGTAAGGAGGAGTGGTGATTAGAGAAAAAGAAAACTATTCCACAAAGACCATACTGACCAATAAACAAATTATACTGGTGATATCGTCTCTTCAATATACCTCAAATTTAATACACTTTTTAAAATCTCCTTTCCATAGTTTAAAGTTGATGTATAAGAGATCAGAAGGAAATACAATTTTGTGAAATTGTTTCCCTTTTTTAAAATGTTTCAAGTTGACTTCATCGAGTTTTACAGTCCCAGATTACACCAGAGAACTATTTTGCCTCTAATCTCAACTTTCCACACCTCCAAGTTGAAGCTGGGACAAGCAAGACATGCTGGGACACTATTCTTACTTCCTCTTTCTCCCCTTGCAAGCCTCTACTTCAGAGACACATAAAGCCAAAAGTGGTTGCACATGCCTATAATCTCAGCACTCTGGGAGACTGAGGCATGAGGACAGCCTGCACAACTTGCAGACTTAGGGAGAACCTATCCTAAAACTTAAAAAGAAAAATTAAAAAAGGCTCCAGAAGTAGCACAGTGTGAAGGCTCTGGATTGGATCCCTGATAATGAAAGAAAAAATAATAACAAACAAAGATAGTACACAGTGAAGACTTTTATTCACTAAAGCATTTTCTGGTTCCAAGTATGATCCATTTATCACTGTAAATTATCCATCAAATCACATCTCACTTACTACTCAAATTAATCTCACCTGTGTTTAGTCGGAGGAGCTCTAAGATCTCCCTCTTGTGGACACTCTCCTCTCTGAGTACCCGAGAAGCAGAGATGACGGACCCAAAGGAATGAGTTTAGAGGAAAAGAAACACAGTTGCCACCAATCCCATGCTTGAGCCACCACAGGATGTCGCTGTTGAACACCAACCCTGCACAGTCCTGTGTTGACAAGGGCCCCTATAGCCCTAGCAGCCAGCTCACTCTACTCATGCCAACAAGCTCTCCAGAGCAGAACCATGCCAGTAGACTTACAGTCTCAGTCCCGTTGTGTGCCATTGCTCTCCAAAACCCTTTTGGCTTTGTTGTGAGTCTGGGCACCTAATGCAGACTGAGCCATCATGCTCCAACACAGGAGATTCCGTGTGCCTTCTGAAAAGATCCAGAGTAAGCACACCAGAGAGGTCAGTTCAAATGACTTTCTGAACAAAGATCTATTTCAAAATTATATGCCGACCCACCTACCCACTGAGTTATTCAGAATTCCACTTGTTATACAGTTAAATTCTAAACTGAAAAATCTGGTAGAATGGAGGAACTTCTGGCACAATACTAAGTTCTAAGTCCGAAATGCCGATCACATTCTTCCCTAATTGAACAAATCATGAAGTTGGTGCCATGCACTGAATCCTAACCTGAGATGACAAATGACCTGTAGACTCACTCTCCCCCTTCCTTGCTGGGGAATTCTTCCTCAGTTACAAACAGGTCTGGCCAAGGAAAGGTCACGCCAGAGGAGACAAGCACAGACCCCTCCCGCTGGGCCTCCCTGGCAGCTCCCCGACTTTGCTGCCAGCAGCACACGGCACTGTCCCTTACCGGCTTCCCTAATCCTGCCCACGCCTGCAAGAAGCTCCCTCACTAGATGATCTTCACAGTTCCAGTTTTCAGGTACCATCTGTTTCCTGCTGGAACCATGACAGATGCATCATTTTTTTTTTTAATAAGTAGTCTATGTTTAAGCAAACCACACTCCTAGCTACTGCAATTTTGTATACAAAATGCTCTCCCATAGCCACATTCAAGAGGCCTCTCAACCATAGATTGCTGGACTGGCACTTAAGTCTCCTAATCCTGAGCCTGCCCCTACAGAAGCCTTAGGCAAATTATTTCTATAGCTACACTCAGCAGCCCTGGGACACAGGCAAACTGATTTTCGGTGAGTGAACCTTGCAGCATACTGGGCATTTGGTGAATTGTTTTGGGCAAGTTGATGTCAGTCTCCAGCAGCCCTGGGCATTTCCTTGGCTCAGGTTTGAATTTTTGTCTCCTTTGAGGTTGGGGACCATGTGTTATTCATCTTTGTGTTTGCCCCATGCTTCTCCAGGGCTGAATGCAATGTTTTGTAAGAGTCTCTACTGAGTTCATGTTGAAGGGTGAAGCAAAACCAGACAAGGTTCCTCAGAGAAACACAAACACCAGTGGACATACAGGGTCCCGGGCTCAGTGTGAAGTGGACACTGAGACAGGAGGGTAGGACAGAGGGAAGAGAAGGAAGATTTCAGAAGAGAGAGACAGGAAAGACGAAAGAGGAAATTAAGAAGAGAAAGGGAATATAAATTGTACCAATAAAGAATTCAATTAAAAAAAAAAAAGAAGAGAAAGGGAGACAGAGGCAGGTCTTTCCATAGTGCACTTTAGAGAAATATATACATTTAATATATAAATATACAATTTTAGTAGTATAGGTATATAGACAATCATGGTCTTACATGGTCAAGTAAATAATGACAGATTTTGTCACTAAGACATCTTGATTAGCTCTAACACAACCTTTAAAAACAAAGGTTAGTGATTCTCTAAATAGCACCCAACATATATATTTTAACAGTATTTTCAAATTCTACAGACTATTTTAATTGCCCTCTTCAAAAAAAAAAAAAAAAACCCCTTGAAATTTAAGACTCAAAGCAGAAGGCTGACCAGGATCCAAACATGAATATGGTAGATCTGTCTCTGATTTCTAAAATAGGACCGGAGAAATTACTTTCCCTGCAGTATTTTTAGCAGCGTGAGGGAAGGCGCTCCCCGTGCCGTTCCTTGGCAGGCTTGCAGTCTGTCACTCCTGGGCCCATCCCCGGAATCCTCCAGCTCCTGCACCAGTCAGCATCCTCACTCCTGCCCTGGAGCCACTCCTGGCTCCACAGAGCTCACCCAGGCCCTTCTGGACAAACTGGGGACACGTAAGACAGCAGGGCTCACCTTCCTGACAAGTGTGAAGAGAAAAATTCCACCACAAGTCCTTGCAAAGTTCCCGGAGCAGCCCAGCTTAAAGAGGACTGACTCATGTTTGTTTGGACAGATGCTCTCTGCATTTAATCAAGCCTTTGCTGGATACTACACAATTCCCTTTCTATGGACAAGGAAAGGAAACGCTTAGAGTATCCAGCATCCTCCACTAGGTTGTAATAATAAAAGCAATGCTTAATTAACAGCCACATTTGTATGATGGTGAGCTGTTAATCAGGCACTTCTGCTCATGGATCCTCACAATGAATCCACAGCAGCATAAACTAAAAAGAGATTATCACCGTTCCCACTACACAGAATAGAGATTCAAGGGAGAAAAGTAGATTCTCTTAAGTTGGCAGCAAAGGAAGGGAGTAAGGCTGATGGTTGAGCCTGTAACTTATAACTGAGCAGCCTCACTGTTAGCATGGCCGGCATGATTGGTATCTCTCTGCATGATGGATCCAGGAAGTTAACTGCCCATGCCACGACAGCCTGGGGAGGATGTCGGAGTAAAACAGTGAATGGTTTTTCTAACTGGATAATTCCTAGATCACTGTATGATTCATCTTGAACAAAGCAAGAGGAAGGGAGATAAACTGACAACATTTGACATTTGATTTTTAGAAACCTCTTCCTACCATATCTGACTCAGAAAAGCAGAGTGACCATATGTCCCACATCCCTGGGAGAGATGTGACCTATAATGTTCTCATGGTGTTCAAAGGCACTCTGCCCATTTTTACTCTGTAAACTAGTCCAGCTTGTACAATAATTGTATAGCCACTCTCTCAAAAGGAATTTGCATCAGTAATTTTCTAAAGCAAAATGTTTCTTGTACTTTCTTCTTTTATCTTCTAAAACATAACTGTGGCATCAATTCTTATTGAACAGGTTCATCACAACACAGGAATCCAAAGGCCAGAGGCCAGATGGAGCCAGTGCATATATAATTTGCACTTTCTCAACATTTTCAAGTTGCTGAACAACTTGAATCACATGCTTTTCCCAGGTACATTGCAGCTTGGGCTTCCTAGGAATTCTGTCACTACAAGTGTCATGGCTCAGAAACAACAAGAAATATCTCACTGCCAAAGTTCTTTGGTGCTGTCATAGTGACACTAGCTGCAGGGCAATGAAAGCAACTTTACTTTTCTAAAATCTCACATATTCAAGGCATTATCTAAACAATATCTTATATTAAATCCTAAAAAAAAAAAGAAAAGAATACTAAATGTTGTGTTCTCTAACACAACCAGAAGTGTTGAGTCACTTTCAGGCATGGGAGCCTGTCCTTGGGTGTTTTAAAATCAGCGCATGAGCTTATAGTTTCCTAGTCTTCTAATTTCCTTTAAAAGAAACTTCGGTAAAAGCTAGAAGTCTTTCCAAGACCCTGGGCTTCACCCCAGGACAGCGCCTCATCAGCAGATCAAGTTACGAATTCACAAGAGTCCTGCAGGCCACAAGGTCCTTAGGGATCTATTGCTGCGTTTTTCAGGGACCTATGGGGCCTCTCCCTTCAATTTCTTACCTCCTGGCTTCAAAGGCAACTCTCCAGGTTGTCAGGATTCAGCCACATTTTAAGAAGGCAACTGCTGTCCGTAAGAGCTGAGCTTCAGAGTCCAAATCCCAGCTCTCCATTTAGCAGCCACGTGACTTTGGTCAAGTTATTCACCTCCTCATCCGTTAAAAGGGTTAACCTGCATTATTCACAGAGTTTGGTTAAGGACCCAATCATACAAAACAGGAAAATCACAAAGCACGATGACTGAGCCATAGTATGTGCTCAAAAACTATTTGCTGTCTCTTCTCAGGAAGAGAATGTATCCTAAAATTGCAGTTTACCTAAAATTATCATGGTAGGGTCAAGGTAATTTCAATCCCAAAAGTCAGAATTTGAAGCTAGAAAACCTGAACCCTGGTCTTGATTTCCCCTACTCCTACCACTAGTTTACATGGCTTTGAACTAATTCCTTTTGAACTTCAATTCTCTTCCACATCCAGTTAAAAATGATAAATTATCACAGGGATAAGAAAAAACTATTTTGTTATACAACACATATTATTAATATTATTATTGATCTAAATGGGACTAAGGTGGCATCATTCACCTAAACCTAAAGGTAAATGTAACTAGCATGCCTGAACTCACAGCTGGGAAGCTCCATGTACCAGTCTCAGGACAAGGCTGGAGTCTGGAGTGGCCTCCTCACCTGCCCCGGGCCACACCTGCCTTACTACTGTTCTACCCCTCTCCTCCCTGTGCTGTTCTGGCAACTTTTGTGTGGTCGAGCCCAGAGGTGAACATGGAAAGGAGGTCTCTTCTTCCAATATATGTATTGTGCTGAGCCACCTAAAATGGTGACAAGGGAAATCTGGTACCCATAAAGCCAAGCAGGCATAAACAGATGAGATCATAGATAATTCCCTCTAAGAGACACCCATGATAGTATAAAGGAATAGGACTAGGATGGGATCAGTGTATCTCCTGGGATTTGCTAACCACAACTTTGTCTATACAAGATAGGGACAAAATATATAATGAGTGTTTAACTTTTTCAAATGTATCTCTGTGACAGACACATTGCTTTAACCCCCTTCACTTCAAAACCATTTATTCCACCTTTCCTGCCCCTTTCTGAAACAGCTCTGGATATGCTTGTTTGTGAGTGTCTTTACAAAGTGTGATTAAAAACACAATGAGTACTTCAGAGCGTCACCCAAGAGAACAGCAGCCTTGTAAAAATCATTATGTCGCATCCTCACCCGCTGACTTCATACATCTAGCAACACACACTTTGGGCTCTTTCCAGAAGTCAAAATGATGCGAAAAGTAAACACTGTAAATTAATTCAGGACACTGAGGCTTCTGTGACAGCACCTTGAAAGACACTCAGGAAAGACTTCCAGAACTGCCTTTGAAAGCGGCAAGAATGATGCGATAAGTGTGTTTGTACTCAGGGGACAGATAGCAAATGAGTGTTTGGGTAGAAGGAATTTTTACAAGTTAAATATTCGCCATGTTTTTCAGTTACACCTCGTGTTTAAAGAGTCTGGACATTACTCAAGAGAAGACATAGGGAAGAAAAGAATTTTTAGTGTTTTACATGCAGCCTAAAAGGAGGGCCTACGTAAGAGTTCTATATTCAGTAATAAGCAAACTATGACACTCAAAAAGAGTCTTGCAAAGAAATGTGTGAAGCCAAATGCTTTTAAACTCATGTTTAGGGTTTACCAAGTCTTTTCACACATTTCCTTATGGGATCCTCATTTATTTTCCTTCTTCTGAACAACAGTGGACATTTGTAGAGACTCACTTTTCTCTCTTGTTGAAAAAATAACACTAATAGCACTTATTTTGTTTGACAGGAACCCACAGCACAGAAAAGCTATAGCTGTGTCAGGGCTCTCTCAACATTGCAGGGCTCTCACTGTTGGAATTCCAAGTCGTTCTCCATGTGATCAGCCAAAATAGCATGTGAATCTGCTCAGTTTGGTGGAAAAAAACAAAAGACCTGTCCACTTCTGTGAACCTGCATTCCCCAAATCACTGATGTCCACTGTCACCACCAGTTCTTCTGTAGCATCCCCAGGAATAACTAACATATCCATGGACAACTTACCCCAGAGTATGTGGGAAATAAACATGATAATTGTTTAGAAATAACTATAGGAGTTGGGGGTTTAGTTCAGTGGCACTGCACCTACCTTGCAAGCTCAAGGCTCTGAGTTCGATCCCAAGTACCACAAATATAATAAAACTAGATTTTAAAAGGAAAAATAACAAGAAAATTAAATCAGTACTATCACAGGAAATTCCAAATTTCCTTGCTTACCAATCTGTTGCTGTAATAGTACTTGAGAGAAATAAACTTAAAAAGGAGGGAAGGTTTATTTTGGTTCACAGTTTCAGAGATTTCGATCCAAAGTCACTTGAGCTTGTTTCTCTGGGCCTGTAGAAGCCAGTATATGACAGCAGGAGCTGTACAGGAAGCCTGTCTACCTTCTGGGCCCAATATTCCCCCGCAAGGCAGTACCACCCCCAATGACCTAACATCCTTCCACTAGGCACCCCCTCCTAAAGGGCCGCCCCTCCCAATAGTGCCTCAGGCTGCCAGCCAAGCCTTGGGTGCCTTTCTCTGGATCTGAGTGGGACCACTGGCTCTATCCCCCTAGGATCCACAGGCACATTAATTTTTTTTCAGTGACTCATCTCCTACTGTTAATTCAGTTCACTATCTTTTTTAAAAATCTACTGTATCTCCAAGGCTCATAACAACTAAAAAGAAAAAATGCCACAGACTTATTCCCCCTTTTCCAAGGGGGACACAGACACCAGTATATACCTGAAACCACAGATCATGACAAACCCTATATACACAGTCCTGTGTCACTTAAGGGCAGGGACACACTCTGAGAAATTTGTCATGAGGTGATCTTCACTGTCATTGTATGAATATAATAGGGTGTGCTTACACAGATTAAATCAGCTACAATACCATTGGGTGATATAACACTAGAGAACCATCATTCCATAAGTTTTAGGCTACTGTACTTTCTTATCTTCATAATTTTTATGTAAAACATGGAAAGTCATTGCTGGATCACCTTTGTTTTTCTACACCTCCCCTAGGCCAGCCCAATACTGGACATCAAACAGCCTCTCTTCCATGTCAGCCCTATGATGTCTCTCACCTACAAGTTTCTGTGTAGTCTTATTAAACCTACAGTCACATCATCACTAGGCAGTTGTATCTATTACCAAACATACCAAACTCGGCCTGGAGTTAGTGAAGATCTCCACTGGCTTCTGTGGAGAACAGCGCCAATTAGACTAACCCCGCTGGCTGCCTGCCCTGCTCTTCTGACCCTGCCCACACCCTAGAGAAGTGACTTCTCTGACTTTTGAATTGAAAACAATGAACTGGGCACGTTCCGCTCAGCGCCCCTGGGTCTATCTTCAGAGCCACCATGACTGCAGAGAATTTCCTCACAAGTCTGTCCAAAGAGCCTGGTAAAGGCGCTTTCAGTACAGAGGCATCCAGCTACCACCTGCTGCCCGAGCAGACGGTGAGCATGCCTTCTGAGTAGGCATGGCTCTCAGCATCTATCTTCCCCCCCTTCCATCCTTCACCCAGTGTTGAACTTCAACAACGAAAAGACAAAAGAATACTAAGTAAATAGTAATCCCTGAAAACTCTAACAGCAAGCATTTTATTACCCTCCTCACCCAATAGGGCAATTTTCTCCACTGAGCAAACAGAAGTAGACCTTCTCTAAACTAGAAGTTATAATTTAGTCACACAGCTGCCTTGTCTTATACTGTACCCTTTACGATTGCTGACTCTTCCCATTAAGTAGAAGGAACTGAACTGAAAGTTCTCATTTGACTATTCAATTTGGAAATGAGTAAAAACATAAAAAGAAACCCGTGGCCCCACACTGACACTCAGAGCACACAGTAGTAGAGAATGGAGTGTACCTAAAACCGTCTTACATAAGCTCCTAGTGCCAAGTTGGGATATTCAAGCTCAATATCCCAACCTAAATTGTGCTAAGAATTACACTAGCACACAGAGATGTATGAGCTCAGTTCTGCAACAGTATGAACAAATCCTCTCATGCAAAATGGTGAGTGATTTGCCATTAGCTAGAAGACAGCAATGGTGGGGAAGATAAGCTACAGAGATGGCTACTTGAGCTCAAATCTTAGCTCGTCATTCACTAGTTGGTTGGCTTCACACCCATATTTGTATTACTCTGGCTCAGTTTCCCATTGTGAAATGAGAGCAATAATAGTGTCTATATCACAGATGGGTGTTTTTAGTATTTTTGAGACAGTGTCTCACTTTATAGTTCAGGCTGGCCCTGAACTCACTATATACCCCAAGCTGGCCTCAAACTCACAGCAGTCTCCTGCATCTGCCTCCCAAGTGCTGGGATTAGGCATGTGCCATCATACCTGTCTAAACGGCACCTCTATTTCTCTCTCTCTTTTTTTTTTTTTGTACCACAGATCAAACTTGGGCCCAGTGCCAATCCATCCATGATGGATGGCCCTTGTAATCTATCCATCAGCAGATGAATGGATAAAGAAGATGTATTTTTTTAAAAAAAAACACAATGGAGTGCTCAAGCATAAAGGAAAAACCTGAGACATTTCCAAGTAAATGGATGTACCCTAAGATCATATTCTTAAGTGAAATAATTCAAACACATGTTTAATAATCACATTGTTTTTCAGGCATGAGAAACTAAAAGAGCAGGTACGACCCAAAATGTATAATAGATGTTGGGAAATAGAAAGAAAATGTTCAAATGAGAAGGGGTACAAGGGAGGAGGAGGGGAAAGAAAAGGAAAGGCAAAAGAGAATAAACGAGGAAAAATTGGAAACAAAACTTTTGTAAATAAGGAGCAGCAAGGGGTTAAAGGGAGGCAAGGGGGTTAGGAATGAAGAAGAATCAAGATATGCACAGGTAGAAATGCCTTTTGATGAATGTGATCACTATACATTTCAAAAACGTACCAACAAAATTACTATTTTAAAGTAAATAATTACGTACATCTAACGTGAATTTTATTTGATTGGAGAATTACTTGCTAACCACTAATTGATCTGCCAGCCATCGGCGTGATGTACCGACTCTCCAAGACGACTGGAAACCCTTGGGAATTCAGAGGCTGCAACTTCTCGGCACGTTGCCTGCTGCCTAATCTGTTCATCCACCTCCACCTCGTGTCAGCTCTGCAGGCAGCAGCGCGCCGGCAGCTTTGGTTAGCAGCCTCTAGGTGGAACGCACCCAAGGGGAGCCAAAAATAGGCGCAGCAAGTAGAACACGGAGAACTGGCCGAGAAGCTACCAGAGCCAGAAGCCACAAGGTGAGCAGGGCTCAGCCTCAAGCGAAGATCTCTGCGAGAAAATGAACTGAATGTACACAAAGCCCATCGGGATCCGCTTCGCGTGGCATCTGTTCTTTGAGTTCCATACGCAATAGATCCCATCCCCTAATTGCTATGTATGGTTTCAAATGCAAGAAACACAGTATGTTCTGTTTTCATGATAATTGATGGTCTTGTTAAGAAAATGTACAACCCCACCAGTTGCTGAATCAGTGGTTCAATTAAGCTGTCGCTGTGTTTTCCAGGCCGGTGGCTCAGCTACGGAACAGGCAGCATCCTTCTTGCTCTCACAATAGAGGCTTTTTTTCCTTCCTTCACTTCCGCCCGTGCTGTGCCTGAAGATTTCATATAACCATTGAAAGAAAAGATGGGGGGGGAGACGATTTCCAGTTCATTAGCTCCTGCAGAATAAGAGTCTCTGCAATGAATTATAAATCCAGTACTTAATAGAGATCAGAATATAATTGTTAGTAAATGTATCTGCATGTGTGGCAAAAGCAAGGCAGCTGCTTTTAAGTCAAGATTTGGGGGGAAGCTGAAAAGCACTTGGGAATGTGGGGAGTGTGTAGAAAGCAGGTGCTGGGCCTACGGACTTGGAGGCTGATTGACCAGGGTGGCTCCTGACAAGAAGTTCCACAGGGCACCTACGTATCTCCCTGCTGATCCTGAAGTGATAGATAAGAGAAGAGCCTCACATTTCAGGTGATAAAGCAAGAATTTGACCAATTTCTCTGTCTGATTCTGAAATTCCTAAAAAGCTGGAGTATTTCAGCTCCATGGCATAGACAATCACCCAACCCAGTAGGGCACACAGGGCAGATAAGAGTGTTCCAGTCTCTACAATGAAGGCTTAAAGGAATCTACAGCTATCATTATAACATTTCTTGGGTATTGATTCTAATTTTTCATGAAAAGAAATTGATGAAAAGATTTAATGAAAAACAGAAATATCTCTGACCAATTCTGTCAGACTGTCCTTTTCATCCAGTTTTATGTTCACGTCATAGTCCTAGTCAAATGGCCTGGCTTTCTGAACCTGTGACCCCTTTCAGTACTTACTGAGGGGAGGCTAGTACATCCACCTCACATGCTGCATGTACGTGTCACTCCCCAAGCTTCAGGGGCTTTCTCAGCAGAGATAGGCTGCACGTAACTGCCTGGCCAGTATATTAAATTCTATCCACCCAACACATTCTCTTACATCAGCCTTATCTGCTGCTGTCCTCATCCAAACTCTCAAGATCGATCCATAGACTTAGTCTTCTTACTCATATTTTTCTCTTTTACTATTTCATTTCATATCAGAGAAAGTTGGTCTCCACTTTAGTCATGTTGATTCAATCCCAGTTATTTGTCTAGAAACAACAAAGGGAGGCAGATCTTGAAAAGCATAAGCATCATACTGTGGAACCTCCATGTACACGTTCTTCACATATCACATGTTGAATTATGTCCCCTAAAAAATATGTGGTGGCTCATGCCTGTAATCCCAACACTTGGGAAGTAGAGGCAGGAGGATTGCTGAGTTCAAGGCTTGCCTGAGCTACATAGTGAGCTCAGGGCCAGCCTGAACTACAAAGCGAGACCCTGTCTCAAAAAACAAAAACAAAAACAAAAAAGAAGATACAGCATTGTACGCTATAAATATGTATGATAATGACATGTTAATAAAAAAGTTTAAATGTAAATGCTAGCTACCCTGTTCTGATCATATTATGCATTGAATTTATTATGTATTGAATTAACACACTGTACCTCATAAATATGTAGTTAAACAAGTAACAATTAATTTTAAAATTAAAAAAATATTTTGAAGCCCTAACTACTAATGTTTCTGATGTGACCTTATTTGGAATCAGCCTCTTTGCAAGTACAATCAAGTGAAGCTAGATCATTCTGTGTCCCTATAAGAAAAGAAGACACACGGGCTATAAGCCAGAGTATCATCTACATGCTGTAGGACAGCTTTTTGTTTAAGCTTTAAGTTCAAGTCTTTCTCCAGTGCCCAAGAAAAAAGATACAGACTGTGTCTAAACCCCAAGGAAGAGCTGGCCACGTACGCTGCTGCTTTTCTCTTGTAATTGGATTTTCCCATTCAAAGACCAACAGAAATTGAGAGTCTGGATGCAGGAAGATGGAGAAAAATGCATCTTTAAATCTAAAACTGAGAATCAATCAGTGTCCCCTGGAATTTGGATCTGCTGCTAGAGGATGGACTGGAATGATGACTTCATTAATGAGGTGGAGGTCTCATGCCATCCTGTGTTCTCCTGAGGGTTTTACTACTAGGAGAACGGAATATTGCAAGGAGACTGACAAGGCTTCAGAAGGCTGTATTTGTCTGTATCAGAGGCTGGAAGACATTATGTGCCTCTTCCTCTTTTTATTTTTTTGTGGGGACAAGTTCTTGCTGCATAATTCAGGCTGGACCTGAACTCGCTACATAGCTCAGGCAGGCCTCAAACTCACAGAAGCCCTCTTGCCTCAACCTCCCAAGTGCTGGAATCATAGGCATGTGCAACCATACCCACCCAACATGTTTCTTCCTTGATTAGATATTGTTTTGGGTTAGAGAATCAGCTGAGGTCTTTTCTAACTATGGCCCTTAGCATAATTTGTCCTACCAGATCACACCATGCAGCAGAAGCCACTTGTTGGCTAATTTGGTCAGGGAGACTTGGTATAGTCCCAACAAGTAAAATCCATTTGGCCTTAGCCAGAGGTTAAGAATTACCCCCCAATTTAGCTGATAAATATCTTCCTAGCAAGGGAACAAGTCACTGTGGGACAATTAAAAACTCCTGGTTAAACATTTGGTCCTTAAAATGACACATCAGAGGAGGAGGAAAGAATCTCTCACTGGACCCCCCTCAGCCCCAGCGATGGCTGTAGACTTAGACAGAGATGAGTCAAAACAGAGCAGACTGTAGCAACATGCAGTCACATTGGCTCATCCATGATAACCACGTTTCCACAGGGTTCCTGAAAAGAATGGTGATGCCCACAAGCAGGGGCACTACAGGGCCTCTCCAGTCATCAGAGCAAGAAATGAGAGCTCTGCCTGGCCCAGGCCCTCTCTGAGAGAGGGACGGTCAGACCTCCAGGGCCAGAAGTCAAGCACATTCGCTGCCTTGCATGTGGAGCAGGCCCAGGTGGAGGCTCAGTCAATTTCATGTGTCACGTCTTCTTGACCTTGAAATAGGAACTCTTTTCCCTCATGGCCTGGGTTTTTCCTTAGACAAAAGAAAATTCTCCGGCCTAAACTCAGCACACAAAGAGTGCGTGGATTTAAAGCATCACCAATTACGACAGCTAGGATCTTCTCTCTCTCCTTTGTCTTTTCTTTGAGTCCCAGTTGTTAACACAGAAAAAGCCACGTCCAGCACTTGGGCCATAGGTGTCTGTAGGCCCAGCTTAAGTTTTTGTAGTTTATGTTGAATATCTGGAGCTGAGTGATAGATAAAATGATATCCCCTTAGTGCCTTTTCCTTCCTAGAGGATGGACCTATATTGGTTTAACTTGCTGAAGGCCTCTGCTAATTGGTTATGAAACAAAGCTGGCTTTTTCTCTTGACCCTGTCAGACCCACCCATCTGTCATGACTAATGGATTTTTAATAGGCCTTTTTATCCCCAGGATAAGAGTAGCTACTATACTAGACATCATTTCTAAACAGTACTGAGTATTATAGTCCCAGTTTAGCTCTGTTGAAGGGACAGTAGCCTCTCCAGGACGATTCCTTTCCTTTTCAAGGCACAGTGCTCATCTGCATGGTTTTTAGCCTTGTGTAGGATTGTTTTTCATCAAGGGTACATAAAGTGACCAACATGTATTGGACATTTCACCACGATAATCAAATACAAGGCCTAAGGTTTGAAAACCATCTGCAAACTTACTAGGGTATTCTGACAGTCGGCCTAGTTGTTCCTTGCACAGTTGGGCATCTGCAACTGAAAACAGGACTGGCACTCAAGCATTCCCTCTGGCCCTGGGAGTCTCTTAGGGACAGGATAGGTCATGAATTAGAGTAGTTAGAAGCACCAGTTCCGGTTTCTACTTCTAGGGTTTAAAACTGACTGAACTATGATGAGGAGGCTAAGGAACACTGGGTTCTCCAGGGGCGCTGGACTCTAATGGAGTCCTGAGTCACTTGAGTTTTTGCCCTGGGTGAAATTTAAAAAAGGAGGAGGTCGAGGAGACCTCCCCACATCAAACAGATCAGAGACCCACATACCCCTGAAAGAGAAGTGAGGGTCTCAGGACAGGGTCATCCAGAGTATCTTTTTCCTCCTCAGGGGCCACTCTAACCACAATAGTTCCTGAGCATTCCCTTTGATAATCACAAAAGCCTAAACACATGGCATTTCATTCATTGTATGTTTTCAGCAGAAATGCTACAACTGGAGAATAGCCTCATAATTTAAGGTGCCATCCCATGTCCATCTTGCCTCCCCCCAGTTTATACTGGACCCAAACCATATTGCAATAATAGAGAAGCTGCTTCTGTTTTAGATTCCCAGGATTCCCTTTTCTACTCATTGAGAATATGGCCTAGCAGCAATTTCAGTGAAGTCCTATGAGGCTGCGAGATCTAACAGGTTTCCCGTCTGCTTGTCTTGGAACTTAGAGAGAGAAAGAGAGGACTAGGCCTGAGGCCCTTAACCTCCACCCCACCCCCACAGGGTGTCTCCATATCTGAACCCATTAACTCATAAGGGAGAAGGGGTGGGGCATCTATTGACCTTGCCTAGTCCAAACTCCTATGAAGTAAGGGCAGAACTTCCCCAAGCAAAATTCCCTTAGAGAATAATTTTGAAAGGATTTTAGAAGGATAAATTAATGAGATAATTCCAGGTTTATTTGGAAAGACAAGGTGATTTTCACTGCTGGATTTCATAGTCATATTATACTTATGTATTATCCCTCAAAAGTGTATTCAAAACAAAAATAGAGGGCATATACCTTCTGATTATGTATCATAAAGGGTAATATAATAAATCTGTCTTTATTTGCTCCCTTGAATAAAATGAAATGAAAATATTATTTTAAGCTATTTTAATTCATAAAAATTTAATATACCGCTCAGTGTTCCCCAAAAGGGGAAAGTTTTAAACTCCAAGACAAATACAATAGACTTTTGTCTAAAGTGATTGATCAGAAGTGATCAATATCTATGAACAAGATGACCAGGTCAAAATACAGTGATGTTATTCATTTTCAGCCAGTACAGACAGACTCAGTTTTGATTGTAGCACTACAGATGAGACATGAATCCATCATCTGTCCAACAAAGAAAGCCTACCTATATTCTAAAACACAACAGGGACTGAATCCAGGAGAGAGGTATGTTCTTTCCTTAAACTGCATGTCTAGTACATTTCCCCAGTCCGATAACTTTTAATGTGTCATCTTTTTACAGAACAGTTTGTCCTTTCAAAGTTCTTTTAATCACAAATTAGTTATACCCCATTAGTAGCAACTTCTAGGCTCTAAGTCTATCCATATTGGTAGTAGGGGTGGGGAGTGGCTAGAATTCAGGGGAGACTTTGATGTTTTCCTAGACATTTGCTTCTAACTTCTATCAACATGGTGGTCTCATGCAACATTCCCATCCCAGAAGTACAGAGCTCATGGCTGAAATGAACCACTCCAACTGCCTATCGGGGACTGTGATCACTGAAAGAGTAAGGCAGTGTCTCCTAAGTGCCCACAGGCAAACCTACTTTGATCTCTTTGTGTGCTGAGTTTAGGCCAGAGAATTTCAGAACATCAATAGGGTTCCTTCCCAGCCATGGTGTGTGTCCTCAGAAGGCCACTGATTTACAGGTCCCCAGAAAACCTGGGATGAAAGGAGCCTTATGATACTCTGCATATAAAAGGACAAGTTAAAGACAGAAAGAATGAAAGGTGAAGAGGAACAGAAAGGTATTTTTAATACGAAATTGGCCTCCACAAAATGATAGGTTTGTGAAAGCCATATTTGAGATCAGTATCTCTACTGTTAAATCTCTGACCTCCAGACCAGGATGGACTTAAAGTGCTTTAAATGAAGAAGACACAAATAAGAAAGGTCCCTACTAATCATGAATTCACAGAAAACCAAGGTCCTGAGGAAACCCCAGACAAACCTATAGAAAGTGACCTCATAATCACAGTCAACCAATTCTGAAAATGTACCCATGAACTTTTACTGGTTTCATATAAATAAAAGAGCAATGAGAAGTAATTTTTCTAAGATTCATGTGTATATACACACATGAATCAGAACATATGCTTTACCAAACCATATATCCTGCTTTTCCATTTAGGCAATATTACACTATATTTTCATTTATGCAAAGAACAGTTATAGAAGTTTATTATATGCCAGGCACTGTGCTAGATACATTACCAGATTAAAAAATAAAGCCTTGCTGGGTGTGGTGGCTCACACCTGTAATCCCAGCACTCGAGAGGCAGAGGCAGGAGGATTGCTGAGTTGGAGGCTTGCCTGGGCTACATAGTGAGCTCAGAGCCAGCCTGAACTACAGAGTGAGACCCTGTCTCCAAATAAATAAATAAATAAATAATAAATAAATAAAGCCTTGTCCCAGGTAAATGAAGCAACCGGGCACAATAAGTCAAAGACCCCATGATCTTACTTGGTGGACTGCAAGAAGTTGGACTCAAAGAACTTGAGAGGAGAGTAGTGGTAACCGGGAAAGGAGACTCTGGTCTGTGAAAAGTTATAGTTAGATAGAAGGACTAAATTTTGGAGCTCTATTATTCACTAGATGGCTATATTAATAACAACAAATGATGGGCCAGAGATTTAGCTCAGTGGTTCCAGAGCCTGCCTAGCAAGTGTAAAGTCCCTGGTTCCATCCCTGGTAACCACATACAACAATACTGGGTGTAGTAACTCACACCCACCAACAATCAGTACCACATACCACAATGCTGGGCATGGTGGCTCACGCCTGTAATCCCAGCACTCGGGAGGTAGAGGCAGGAGGATTGCTGAGTTCAAGGCTTGCCTGGGCTACATAGTGAGCTCAGGGCCAGCCTGAACTACCAAGTGAGACCCTGTGTCAAAAACAAACAAAAAAATAACAAATCGTACATCAAGAAAAACTAGAAAAAAGGATTTTGAATGTGTGCCAGTTAATCTTAACTGTCAATTTGATTGGACTAAAACTCCTGGAAAGGTGACTGGATCATGAGGTTGCTATGTGGATTAATTCTTAGCTGACAGTGGTGTTACAACCTGGGGCTCAATGAAGGGAGGTGGGCCCTGGGGTATGCCTTCAGAGTGTACATCCCTCACTGGTGCTCTTCCCCTTCACTCTGCTTCCTGGTGACCATGAAGTGAGTAATTTACCTCCATCATGCCCTTCTACCATGATAATCAAGCCTTGGAGACAACTAACCACGAACTGAATGCTTTGAAACCATAAGCCAAATTAAACCTCTCCTCTTTTAAATTGGTGATGTCATATATTAAATTGATGATGTCATATATTTTGCCCTGATAACAGGAAAGCTGGGGTGACATTGTATTTGCTGAGAAAGATAAGCATGAGAGATATGAGTAATGGAAATTTATAAAAAGAGAATGTTGAAGTCTAAACTGAGTTTAGGGAACATCCCAAGAGGTGATATGTAAACTAAAAGTTCATCAACAAATAAACATTCACCAGGGAAATAAACAAGCCTGAGGCAAGTCTGAGATACAAAAGCAATCATGCAGAGAAAGACATAAAACTGAAGGACAACCCTGCACATTGTTATGGCTTTGGTCTCAATGTCCCCTCAAAGCCACATGTGGGCATGAGTGGCTTTTTCAAGGAAGGATGAATTTAGAGTATGCAATGCTGGCGTTAAGGCTGTGGAATCACTAAACCAACTGGTTTAGAATCACCCTAGTCTCATTCATCTGGATAATATAAAAGGGGCAGAAAGATGCTGGTAAGGTTTCCTTATTGCTTTTGTTTCTACTACCATGAATTGTTTCTCCCCTGTGACATCCCTCTGCCATGAGCCACTCTGCCTTGAGGCAAGCCAATTATGGACTGAAACCAAACAAACTGAGCCAAATAAAACCTTCCCTCTTTAACTCTGGATGTCAGATCTTCCGTCTCAGCAAGGAAAGAAAAGTAAACAACAAATACATTAATGAAAATATGGACACATCAGCACTGTGGACAGGGATGGGGCAGAGGTAGGAAAGATGAGGCTTGAAGTATAAGTAGAGCCAAAAATCACACAAAAATGTCTGAGGATTTAGCACTTCTGTTGGAAACAACCACCTGGAAGGAACTTGAATTGAGAAATAACATGATCTAGTTGTAGTTCAGAAAAAATCTTAGCACTCATCTGGAAAATGAAATCAATCTCATCAAAAGTAGATGTAGGAGGTAGAGCTGGAGCTCATGGGTAGTGCAACTGCCCAGCATGAACAAGGCCTTAGGTTTGATCTCTAGCATTACAAGCACACAGGTGTGCACACATGTGTATACACGCACGCGTGTTTATGAGTGAACACAGAGAGGAGAGCTGAAATAAGGCAACAGAGAGGAGATGGTTTGAGAAATTCTTCAGAAGAGATAAAATTAACAGGGTAGCCTTTGTGGCCAACAGAATCTGGGAAGAATGGGAAAGGAAGAAGGCAGAAGGACAGCTCTAAAGATTTAGTTTGAATACCAGAGATTTAGCTCAGTGGTTTGGGCACCTGCCTAGGTCCCTAGTTCAATCCCAGTGACCACATACAACAATACTGCCGCATGGTGATTCATGCCTACATGTGATCAGTACCACATACCACAATGCTGGGCATGGTGGCTCACACCTGCAATGCCAGCACTCAGGAGGCAGAGGCAGGAGGATTGCTGAGTTCAAGCCTTGCCTGGGCTAAATAGCAAGCTCAGGGTCAGCCTGAACTGCAAAGTGAAACCCTAATAAAGTGAGAAAAACAGTAATTATATTTTGTAACTCCCTTAGCCAAGTAAATATAATCCAGACTGAAATTTGTCAACATATATTTGTTGTTATGGTGTGTATGCACACAGAGGTATAGACATAGATTCTTTTTAATGAGATGAGATCTATGTTGCCAAGGTGGTTTTGAACTCCTGGGCTCAAGTGCTTCTCCCACCTCAGCCCCAGACTTCCAAACAGATAGGACTACAGACACACACCCTATGGACTGGATATATTATATATTTTTAAACTCTTAAGAGAAACTAAAATTAAGGCTTTCTTGGGCTGGGGATTTAGCTCAGTGATTCCAGTGTCTGCCTGGCAAGTCCAAGGTCCCAAGTTCCATCCCTGGAACCACATACCACAGTGCCAGGCATGGTGACTCACACCCAACAGCAATCAGTACCACATACCACAATACTGGACATGGTGGCTCATGCCTGTCATCCCAGCACTCAGGATGCAGAGGCAGGAGGATTGCTGAGTTTGAGGCTTGCCTGGGCTACATAGTGAGCTTAGGGTCAGCCTGACCTACAAAGCAAGACCCTGTCTCAAAAAAATAAAAATAAAAAAAGATTCAGTTTGAATGATCCTGAAATACATGAATAGAGTCTATTTGGAAGGCAGGTAAAGGGGGCGACTGAGGTGGGAAAAGATAAAATTTTAGAGGTGCTGGAGGTTAGTAGCAACCCAAAGGAAAAGTCCAATAGGAAATGGGAACAGGTTGTAAGGCCAGGAAAGTTGGCCCAAGAGACTGATATTTGAGGATCAAAGTCACCAACTGTAGCAGCTCTGATAATCTGAAGGTGATAACAACTACTATAATTACTGCGCCACAACACATGTTGATTGTGTGCTAACAGCATACTAGCATTGTGCTTGGTGTTTTACAAGGTATACTGCATTACAAGGTCTCACAATAATTCTTCAAATGAGATATAATTATTAAGCCTATTTTACTTTTTTCTGTGAGCCACTGAAACATACAGAGATCATGTCATTGGCACAAGTCTTTTGTCATAAGCAGCTAGTAAGCCACTGCTGGAGCTCAGAAACTTCTTTCTACAGCAGAAATTCTAAACAGAACACCATGTGTTCTAGAGCACAGTAGTCTAAAACCATGGTGGTGAACCAATGGCATTCCTGCTGCAGGCAGCTGTTTATATCACTGAAAGCTCTAAAACTTGCCATCTCTGCCCTAAAATGTGTTTTGCTTCACAAGCACAGTTTTCATAAATTAAATTTGAACAACTGGCTATAGCCTGCACTACACACCTGAGGTCACTACTTTCTCCAGCGTGCCATACCACCTACATATCATAGGACCCTAGGATAGACTGTGTAGCTTCCCACTTATGGAACCACTTGCCCTTAGTAGCTGTGAGTTCCTTCACAGTTTGTCTCAGCTGCAGAGAGCTGTCTTCTCCAATCACACCCCTTTGGGGCAGATCGCATCCAATGGACTAAGAAAAAGGTAAAAGAGAAATGAGGCCAGGCCATCTAGGCCCAATATAGAACAATACTGAGCCAGGGCAGGTAATAGAGGCCATCAGGCATGCCCTGCAATTCAAAGTCTTCTTCTGCTCAGTCCTGCTTCCCTCTCTTTCCCTCCAAGGGTGTTACTCTCTGGAGCAGTTCCCAATCAACATTCTACTCACTGAACTCCATCATAGAGCCTCCTTTCTGGAAAACCTACTCTGTGATACATAATCTGCCTATTATTTGAACACACTGACTTTTGACATATACAGAAGGTTTCAGCATTGCCCTAAAGCAATGTTGGTGAACCTGTGGCACTCATGACTCAATGGGGCGTTTAGTATCATTGAAACCTCTAAAAAGTTTGCCATCATTGGCCTAGGGTTTCTAAACCTTTAAGACTTAAAGGACCTTTGTATGGGACCAAAAGAAACTCAGTGATCCTGAGCTACCAGTGAATTGCCATTTCAGTTTCCTGTGCAGCAGCACAACCCACTCTGGGATTATACCAAACTTGGCTACCCCTTGCTTTTCCCATATTTTTAATGCCCACTATCAGAGTCTTCAAGCTTAAACCCTAACCTGTCTAAATATTAGCTCCTGGCCATCTAAACAGAGGGTAAAAATCTCAGACTTTGATTTTTTAAAAAATAACAAAAACCTCAATGTGTTGACTAGGTTTCTTCATACCCTGCATAGAGTCCATGTAAGCAGAGGAGACGTCACACTCATTTCTTTGGCTGACAATTTTCCCCAAACACTGTTGTTAAATGGAAACAAACTTAGTACATATTAGTACAATTGCTTAGTACAAAAGTATTTTTTCAATACCTATGTAAAATGATAAAAAAGATGAGAAGGGCTCACACCAAAATGTAAACAATGGTTAGTCTTCATTGTCATATTAAGACATCCAAAGAGAAGGAGGAAACTAGAAGAGAAAAGCCCCACAAAAAGACCCTGAGGACACTGACTTTGACCTTATCTATAGCTTTGCCAGCCTTAACCATAACTTCCCAATCCTCTCACAGCTGCATGCAATTAACAGACCACAGCACATCAGATCCTATGGTCTCACCCTGACAGGCACAGAGGTCACTTCAACCCCATTATACTAGAAGACATGTCAAATAATGTTAGCCAGAGACATACTGGAATCTATGGGGGCAGTGATTACCACCGATGATGCCACATTCTATGAAGATATGCTAGACGAGAGACACTCCCCAATCCTAAGGGCCACTGCTCCCTCCTGTACCTATAAAACTCAAATGGAAACCCCATTTGGGCTGAACAGTGGCCTTTGGCTTCTCCAAAATTAACAGCTCTACATTTACTGGTTAAAGAGCAACTCCAACAAGGACATATAGAGCTATCTACTAACCCCTGGAACACACCCATCTTTGTCATCCACAAAAAATCTGGCACATACAGGTTCTGACATGACCTGTAGGCAACTAATGTGGCTATGGAACCCTTAGGCATTCCCCAGCTGGGCCTCCCCTCACTTTCAGCCTTGCCCGTGGGAGAGAAAATTATAGTGATAGATATTTAAGACTGCTTCTTTTCCATCCCTTTACACCTGAAGATCGCCCAAAATTTGCATTCTCGGTCCCCCCTATAAACAGTTCGAGCCCAGCACAGAGATATCAATGGAAAGTTCTCCCACAAGGCATGAAAAATAGCCTGGCCATCTGCCAAATAGCTGTCCAGGCGGCTCTATCCTCAATTTGACTGCCAGATACATGCCGGCCATACCACTATATGTATGTATCCTTCTCACTAGTTCCTCCAAGCCCACACTGTCTCCTTCTTGCCTCAGTTGATACAAGCCCTCCAATAACAGGGCTTTAACATTAACTAAGAAAAGAATCCAAAACCAACCCCCTTAATTTTTAGGGATTACCATACACTTGACACAAACTTCCTATAACATCCCACAACTTCACCTCCCACAGCAAACTATTTTGGCAAACCTCCAACCGGTACTAGGACAGTTAAACTAGGCCAGGCCATGGCTTAATATCCCAACTGCCCATCTTAACCACTGTTCAGTCTCCTTAAAGGAAATACTGACCCTGCCTCCATCCGTGAATTAACCCTGATACTTATGCTGTATTATATAAAATAAATCAAGCTTTACAAAAGGCCTGCTTGTATAGCTTTGACCCCTGTAAACAACTTGAGGGCATGATACTCATTGTAGCACCGAAGGTGTCCATGGCCTGCTTGTGGCAATTTCAGGGACCCATAGAGTGGATTCATTGGTCACACAGAACCTCCTCATGCCAGATACAACCTCCCCTCTCCCTGATCTGTGTCCTGATAACCCAACTTCGTAAGCGAGCCCTACAGGTGTTTGGCAAAGATCTAGACAAGCTTGTGATACCCCTCACCCACCAAGAAATAGATACTGCCATGATGCTTAATGAGACCACCTCCACTGCTTTTGCAGAATTCCCAGATACACTTAGTTGTCACTATCCCTCTCACCCACTAATTTAGCTGCTTAAACCTTACCCCTAATCCTACGCAGCCCTTTTGTCCTTGCCCCTCTGCCCCAAGCTCCATTGGTGTTTACTGATGGCAATCCCACTCAATATGAATATGCCATCTTCCCACCCCTGGTTCACCTTCGACTGCCCCCACGGTCTGTGTTAGGCGTCCCTCATGGGCTCTACCCAGCTTAAAGAGCTGGCTGCCATCCACCTGGTCTTACAACAGGTTCACGGACTGTTCAACCTTTTGGTAGACAATAAATATGTAGCCAGTCTCTTTCCTGGACTTCCCTTTGCTCTCCTAAAACTCCTCCCTGGTTCTCCCCTTGAGGCACTAATTTATGGAACACAAAAACCTCCAGAACAAAGATCAGCTTCCATATATCTCCAACATATCAGATCTCACTCCAAACTCCCAGGACACCTGAGGGCAACTGCCTCACTGATCAGGCCATATCTGTCCAAAGCATACAAGTTCCCACAGGAGATTCACAACTTGACTTACGCCTAGCCATTAAAACTTCTGTCAGTAAGCAAAAAGCCTAGCCCTTCCGTTCCCATCCCTCCCTCAACCACTCTGTAAACAATTAGTATGATCCCATTCTTCTTAGGGGCCTTTACTCCCTATAGGCCCTCTAATAAAGGAAGGGACCAACCCTAGAGGCTTAAAGGCTAATTCCTTATGACAAATGGATGTCACTCACGAACCTACCCTTGGCAAATTAAAATGTATTCACGTTACCATAGACACTTACTTGGGCTTCATCTGTGCTACAGCCCAAACTAGAGAAAAAACCAAACAGGCGATCACTGATTTACTTCATTGCTTTTGCATCATGGGCCTTCCATTTCAAATAAAAATAGACAATGGCCCTGCTTATACATCAAAGAACCTAGTCTTATTTCTGCAAAAATATAATATCAAACATACAACAGACACACCCCTTATAGTCCTCAGGGACAGGCTATAGTAGAGCACACAAACCAAATGCTTAAGACTATGCTCGCTAAACAAAAACAAACCTCAGAATTTAACTGTAAGTGCTGGAAGATTTGCATATAGGAATCATTAACTTACCCCTGGTGATCGCCTCAGCCTGGCTTTGTTCAGCATCAACTTTCTCACCTTTGATGATCAACAGCTTTCCCCAGCCCAACGCCACTGGGCATCATTCCAGTTCCAACCCAAAACCCCCATGGTATTATGGAGAGATCTTATGGATAATCAATGGGAGGGACCAGCTCCCCTGCTAACCATGGGATGAGGGTTTCCTTGTGTCTTTCCACAGGATGAAAATCAGTCCTGCCAGGTTCCTGCCCTGGGTTCAAACCTTACGTCGCCAAGCCCTCCAACACCAGCAACAACAACGCCAAATCCAACACAAACCATGAAAAGGCTGACCCTCCAAGATCTCACACCTCCCTGCAAAAGATGGCACCATCCAAACAAAAAGACCTCAACCCCGCCAGTCACCTGGGGGTCTCTTATGGCTCTGTTCGAACAAGCCCATGGTCTTGCCCCTCCCAGAATGCCTGGACCTATCCCCAGACCCATGCCGGTGGTCCTCCTATGTACTGCCCTCACAGCTAACTCTCGCCAAGCTACTACCACTCCTCCAGATGCGCAAGTATGGGCCCTGACACCAATCCCCCTGTTCTGGTCATTATTGATTGGAACACCACCCTGCCTTGTCCTTTTGGTAATGATTCTACAATTTATCCTACTGCTGTAGATGCTATAACCATTCTCGATTCGGTTCCAGTAACCTGGAACACCTCAGTGTTCCCTTCCTCTGTCTATTTTGCTAACGAAGAAGTCAACAACATGGCCTGTTCACATACTAACGTCAGCTGTGTTCCCCTTAAGTACAAAAATCTAAAATCAGATCACTTCACATTAACCAAGCTAGATCCTCATGTTTACTCTTCCCCTAAACATACCTTCTCCTTTGCCTTAATGATTCCCATATGCAAATCTTTCAGCACTTACAGTTATAATCTGCCCTATGGTACTATTTCTTTTGACCAGTGCTGTTCCCCGTTGGCCCTCCGCTTCCGTATGCCATATAATATTTCCATTATAGGGTGGAGGTCCTTTGTCCCTCACAACCTCGAATTAGAACACACTTACTCCAGGGGCCTAATCCACTCCGCTTATAAAAGCTACTCCCGCTGGGCGTGGTGGCTCACACCTGTCATCCCAGCACTCGGGAGGCAGAGACAGGAGGATTGCTGAGTTCAAGGCTTGCCTGGGCTACATAGTGAGCTCAGAGCCAGCCTGAACTACAAAGCGAGACCCTGTCTCAAAAAAAAAAAAAAAAAAAAAAAAAAAAAAAAAAAAAAAAAAAAAAAAAAAAAAAAAAAAAAAAAAAAAGCTACTCCCTGCCTATAACCTCCACACACACTTTAGCATCCCCTTATTCCCCTGGGTGTACTGATGGTGCCACCACCACCTCTCACTACTTTGGACACAACCCAGTGGACTTAACTCCCTTTCTTCTCGCCTTAGGGGCTAATGCCTCCCTCACGGGCATCTCCAGAATGTCCCAGCTATGCTCCCACTCCTATTACCTATCATACTATCCCAATTCTACACTGATACCTTTTGGAGCCTGCCTCCCCTCCCCCTTTCTAGTCATTCTGACCTATTCAAAACCTCTCAACCACAATTCTTCCATGAGTCTCATGCTCTGTCTGGTTCCCTGTTTCATAAACCATGATGCTTTTGCATCATGGGACTTCCATTTCAGATAAAAACAGAACCAATACCCTGTAGATGCAAATGAGCTCTAGAAAGTATGACAGCTTTTACAGAGTGGGAAATTTCCATAGGAAATTTGGTGTGGGAATGTGATGAGGGGAAGGAATAAATATGATACAGAAAGAAAATAAAAGAGCATGTATAAAGGGGTGAAGAGGTGTGGGTGGGTAGGGATATGGGTAAAAATGAGAATTAGTTTGTGTCATATACTGGTACAAATTCCCCAATGTTACATGTGATTTTGAGATGTATATAAATTGTACCAATAAAGAATTCAATTTAAAAAAACAGAACCAATACCTGGTTCTTATACATATTCTGCACATACCCCCACCCCTGGTCATCTGGTTGCCAGTATATCTCTCCACAGGATGGACTAGTGGAGATCCTCTTTTTAACCTTATGCTTCATCTTCACAGTAAACAAGACCTAGGCACCTCAGCAATCGCTGCAACAGTGATCTCCCTCATAGCAACCATCTCAGATGCAGCTATTGCCTCTGTCACCCTTCACAATTATATTACCACCACCACCAGGGTCAACCAACTGGCTCAAAGTGCCTCTAAGGCATTAGGACAAACCACAGCCATGCTACAAGAAGTCCGAGCTGCCGTTCTAGCCCTCCAGACTCAAATGGACCCACTGTGGGAAGAAATACAACTCCTTGAAACAAAAATCATGGAACACTGTCATGCTAACTTCAGTCATATTTGCGTTATACCCTTTCGTTGTACAAATTGTGATCAATACAAAAATCTATCTTCTGATATTTGGCATAGTTGGGACCCCACCTTCAAAAAACATATTCACCAACTGACCACCACCATGGCCCAGATAAATGATACAAGTGCTCTTGATGTAGTTAATCTAAACAATGTCTGAGAATCTACTTGGAATGGCATTCTAACGGGATGGTCCAACTTAAGTTCATGGGCATGAGTACTCATTGTAGGCTCACCTTATGTCCTTACTGGGCTACTAATATTGTTCTTATGTTTGCTCTTGAGAGTTAAACATTCAGCATCATGTAGATATAGACAAACTCACCACAATGTAGTCCTTTTAGCTGAGGCCATGAGTGTTAAACGAAGAGGGGGGACTATGGGAAAGGTCCAAGTGTGGCTAGGACAAGTGCACCACATGCGTATTTCCTAGAGCATGCTGGTTGAGATTTATCTCCCAACATGCCCAGGAAAGCCCTTAGGAGCTCGAGCACACTTGCTTCCGCATGTTAAACCTTACTCCTGCCTGCGGACTCTCCCTGGTCCCTCCCCTGCATTATCTCCATGACAACCTCAGGCTCCACAAGGCTGACCTTAAAGGGATTATATATGGCTTTGCCCTGTCAGTCTATGCCATATATCTTTAGCCCCCAACACTGCCCTCAGACCCTACCCCCAACACCTCCATATATAAGACTGTACACAGCTCAATAAAAGCAGAAGCATTCCAGAAACCTTCACCAGAGTCTTCATCTTAACTCTGCACCTCACCCTCTCCAACCAGGAACCCCTCCATTTTTCAACACCCACAACAACAGCTCCCCAAGCCATGCAGAAGAGAGCCTATGACAGATGGGCTTTCATTCTTCACTCAGGTGGGGCTTCTGCACAGTGTCCTGGTTTCATTCCCTCCCTCCTCTGATGGTTTTTAAGGTCCTCTTTATCTCTAGCTTTGAGTTTAGGGTATAGGACTAAGCAAAAACCTGGGCCCCTGGACTCCTCTACTACAGACCCTACCTGGCCCTTCTAACTCTCAAAGAGAAAAGCGCTAAATAAAAAAAAAATTTTTTTGAGACAGGGTCTCACTTTGTAGCTCAGGCTGGCCCTGAGCTCACTATGTAGCCAGGCAAGCCTCAAACTCAGCAATCCTCCTGCCTCTGCCTCCCCAGTACTGGGATTACAGGCATGAGCCACCACACCTGGCAGTGCTAAATAAAATTTTGCAGGAGCCCTTAAATTTGGACGGGGCAACTACCGTGGGCCCGCAAGACCAACACCAAATTTGATCTTAGTAACTGAGCATCAGATGGTTGCAGAAGGACCTTCAGCTAATTAACTAATGCTGTAAACAACCAACAGGTGACCAGTAACCAGCCTAGTTCATTAACTAGACTGTATCCAATTAAGATGTTTTCTGCTTCTCACCTGTTTTTCACAAATGCTGTCTGATCGCGTTGTTAACTGGAATTCTTAGAGCATGCTCTGGTTCTGAGATTCAGAAATCGTGTTTTTGGTTTGCTAGCTCAAATAATTTAATTGGTCTAAGTAGTTTTCATTATTATAGAGCTTTCCAAACAGAAACCCAAAAAGAGAAGAACACAGGAAGAGGGCTGGAGATTTAGCTCAGTGGTTCCGGTGCCTGCCTCACAAGCGCAAGGTCCTGCGTTCGATCCCGGTAACCACATACAATGCTGGGCGTGGAGACTCACACCCACCAGCAATCAATACCACATACCACCATGCCAGGCGCGGTGGCTCATGCCTGTAATCCCAGCATTCATGAGGCAGAGACAGGAGGATTAGTGAGGTTGAGGCTTGCCTAAGCTACAAAGTGAGCTCAGGGCCAGCCTGAACTACAAAGGGAGACCCTTTCTCAAAAAAAAAAAAAAAACACAGGAAGAAAACAGACCTGATCTCTCCAATGCAATAGTCAGGTTTCTATCATTATAACAAATACCTGAAATAAACCAATTTAAAAGGAGTGAAGGTTTACTTTGGCTTATAGTTTGAGGTTTCAGGCCACGGCCAGTTGGCTCCATTGATTTTTGGGCCTGTGGCACCAGAGTATATCATGGAGGGACCACATGACAGGAAAAGTTCACTCATCCAAGGGCAGCACAGAGAGACAAATTCCAGGGCCCTAACTTCCTTGTGGTAGGTCTCCGCCCCTCAAAGCTCCTGCCACTCCCCAATAGCATCAGAGACTGGTAACCAAGCCTACAAGTTGTACTACCCGAGCCTGGTTTACCTGCAAATGTAAAAAGAATGTGGGAATCTATATCTCTCAAGTTATGATCTTTTCTCCATGATCCTAACCAGTGGCTAATGGGATGAGAGTAAAAATGCCTCCTCTCCCTTGCTTAAGGTTTGGACAACTCTGGACAGTAACCCATACTCCAGAGCTCCCTGAAAAGTCAGGAGGACTTTCCATTACCTTTGGGTATTCCTTCCATGTGCTCCTCACCCCACTCCTTGCTTTGAACACAGCACTTATGTATGACTCATCTCTACAAGTCCACTTCCAGGGAATGCTATGTAAGTTAACTCTCCCTCCACCTCTCATCTGGCTACTTCCTCAAAGTGGTGGGCTCAAACTCCTGTATTCTACATTCCCTCAATCATAATTCAGCAAACCTCACTTGTTATGGTAGAGAAATAGCTGGCATTTTTGTGTGCTCCTGCAGACATACCAAGAATAATGCATAATAACCTTTTTTTAAATAAACAGGAACTCTGGAAAAACAAAAAGCCCAGGTACTCTCTTGGACTTGGTGATAATAGACCACTGACAAAAACCTTGAGCTACATGAATCTGTCTCGGAATTTTTAACTTACTGTGGCCCTGACCCCTTTATCACATCACATCTCAAACTTGTTCCATTATTTTCAACCAAATTACAAATTATTCTCCAGATACCAAACTTGACCTGCTTTTTAAAAATGGGTTAAAGACACTCGGTGTGCTCCTTCTGACATCATTCCATAATTAACATTAACTTAAAAATCTGAGCCAGTCTTTACAACAAGCTAATAAAATGTGGTCTGGAAAATGAGTTTGCTTCAGGTGAATTCTATAAGTTAAACATGACACAAGAAGTTCCCAATATTGGGCTAATTCCTCCTTCAGTGTTGCTGATTACAGGGGCATAGGCAAGCACTAATAAGCTTGTGTTTGGAATGGTGGGGCAAAGCCTAAAGTTAAAACACTTCAAAACAAAATCCATAATGTTGATCAGAGATGAAAGTCCAAATCTCAGGAAGAAGACAGTGTAGTACTGTTCCTTCTATCAACATTCTAGATTAATTTTGGTGTATGATTTTATAACCTATAAATGGAAATGTTACAAAGAATGCTGATGTATAATAATGAAACAGATTCCAGCAGATTAATTTTCACCCTCCTGTGAGTTCCATCATATTTTACCAAACAGAACACTCTGAAACAAAAACCGTCATCAAAAGTATGGGTAACTTTGAAATTCAGGAGCATAATTAAACCCAAAACAAACGTTGCTTCTAAATCACTAGCACACCTGTGCTATCCTTCCTCTTTTTAGACAGCCAAATCATAACAGACCCACAAATACCAAGCAACTCTTAGGAAGTATGAAATTACATATGATATATAAAGAAGCAAGTAAATAAAATTTGTTGAAGTTGTGGATTTTTACTATGCATACTCATCAATTTCCAGTTACTGCCATAAAACATTTGAGATCACCAGCTCATAAAGAGAAAAGGCTTATCTTGCTCACAGTTATGGAGTTCATCCATCAGTTTGTAGCTTTTGGCCTTTGACATGAGTGTATGAAGTGGCAGGGAGTGTGTGGTGGAACCAGCTGCTCTCCTCATGGTGTCTGCGAAGCAAAGCATAAAGGAAAGGGCGGAGTTCCCTATATTCCCTTCCAGGGCACGCCTGCCGTGACGGAAAACCGCCTGCTTTCCTCCATCTCGCGAGTTCTCTTTCTCCCAATCCCTTCCCCCGTTACAAACCCTCCCTCACCTCCTTACTTACAAATGCCTTGTTTCCATTTTTCCCTTCTTTTCTACTTTTTTCTTTTTCCTCTCCTCTTGTTCCCTCCCCTTCCAACTTCCCCTTTCCTTCTGAACAACTTCTTTCTATTTCACCTGTTATACATTTTTGTCTTCAGTTTCTCACCCCAGAGCTGTTGCTGAGATTGCAACTGGTACAAGCACTGTGGAAATCATTGTGGAGATTTCTCAAAAAACTAGGAATAGAGGTCCCATTTGACCCTGCTATTCCCCTTCTGAGTATCTTCCCTAGAGAATTAAAAGCATCATACCACAGTGATATAGGCACACTCATGTTTATAGCAGCACAATGTGTAATAGCTAAATGTTGGAAACAACTCAAATGCCCACCATCTGAGGAATGGATAAAAAAAGATGTGGTTTTATTCTGTAATGGAGTACTCCTCACTCATAAAGAAAATAAACTGGAGCTATTTACAGCTAAATGGATGCACCTTGATACTACAACCATAAGTGAAACAAATCAGACACACGTGTAAATATGCTCCACCCCTTAAAGCTTTCACCATCTCCCCACTGTGCCACGGGCTGGGGGCCAGGCATTTTAATGATGGGCTTTTGAGAACACTTATCAGACCATTTTCTAAATTTCCTACATTAAACCATTTATCTTTATAATGATGCAGTAAGAAAGGTTCTGTTATCACTGCTATTTTCCAGAGGAGAAAAAAGGCACAACCTACATGCCATTTGTCCCTGCAAACACAGCTTCTAAGTAGCACAGTCAGTATTCGAACTTACAGCTTTGTTCAAAGCCCATTCTCTGACCAACACCACTGCCTGGTGCCCCAGGACTGTTTAGTTACATAGGACTGACCATTCACAGAGACTACAGTGTGGATGGCGCCCCCTGGGGTTGTGCAGCTCTGAATCACATGTAAAGTGTTAAATCAGTGAAGATTTACCAATGTTGTGGGTTAGAGTGATGGCAAAAATAGAAAAAAGAAGAAAGACTGTGTGAGTTCTGGGCCAGTGGGCAGTAGCATGAAAGCCATAAACACCTCACAGAAAAAACAAAACCCCAACAAACCAAAGGCGGGAGGTGGTGGAAGAAATTTTGGGGCTACTCAGAATTTTGACAAGAGGTCAACAATTAATTTAAATATGAATCCCTAACTCCCCATTGGTCTCCTCTCAAGTCATTACCAACGAGGGCTGGGTAAAAGAGTAATGTGATTGCTTTCCTAGACACCTTTGCCTCTGCCCCCTACCCAACCCAAGAAGAGCCAATATTTGGTTTTCTTTAGTTACAGTTTGGGGTTTCATATTACCCTGCCTTTGTACCTGGCATTCCCTGAGACTTTTCTTTCCTACCTGGAAAATTCCTATTTGTCTTTTAGAGAGTTACTAGATAATCTCAATTTTGACCACTCTTCCAAAGCCCTCAATAATTCCATTTGGTTCAGCAGATAAGGATTGGGATCTACCCTGGGATCTACGCACTACGCTGAAGATTCAAGGGTAAATGTAAAAGTGTCTCTCATTAATTTTGTCCTCATCAAAGACCCCAGATACTGAATCTCCAAACTGTCAGTGTGCACATAAATCCACCTGGAGTGCTTTAAGCAATATTCTTGCAGGGATATCCCCCCTAGAAATTCCAATTTACTATATCCCATCAAACCTGAGACACCATCAGATATCTAAAGGGCATTTTATGTATATCTGAGAAGGGAAGTGTTTTTGATTAGATTATGACACAAAAGCTTCCTTAGGACATTGATTATAAGAAGCATATGTAACAAGTGTTGGTTTCAGAAGTGTTAAAAACTGTGAAGAAAGCCAGCTGTGGTGGCTCACACCTGTAATCCCAGCACTCAGGAGGCAGAGGCAGGAGGATTGCTATGAGATGGAGGCTTGCCTGGGCTACATAGTGAGCTCAGGGCCAGCCTGAACTACAAGGCGGGATCCTATCTCAAAAAAAAGTGAAGAAAAATAGGTTCTTTGACTCAGCTAATGCTAGCTGGACAGTTGGATACCTCATTGCCCATGTGATTAAATGAACCATAGGTGGTTCTGTATTCCCTTGCCATGCAACTTATTCTTTCATTCAAGGAGTGTTAAGCCCTTAAAATTAGCTCCAAGTGCTATATGATGCCCTGCATATATGTAATGTGTATATATTTTATAGATAATGTATATGTATAATGACAAGTAGGATTAATATGGAATGGTTCTCACCTTTAAGGAGTTATATCCTAGTATAAAAGGTAAATTTGCATTTACAAACTTTGTGTCTCTCTTACTAGACCACAAATAAAATAATTTTCCTTTAAGAAAAATGACTCTATTTCAGAGTCCAGAACACTCATCACTACACTACAGAATCCAGATCTATTTCTAACAGAATGAAAGAATATGCAAATACTTTGTCTGGTAAGTGGAGCCCCTGTCCTTTACGTGTTAGTGTCCACTGATCCATACAGCAGATCTACAGCATTAGAAGCCATGGGCAATAGTGCTCTTTCCAGGTAGGAAGCAATTGACAGGGCATGGTGGCACATGCCTGTAATTCCAGCACTGTGGAGGCTGAGGCAGGAGGATCACTATTTTGAATCCAATATGGACAACTTAGCAATTTAGTGAGACCCTGTCTCAAAATATAAAGTAGGAGCTGGGAATGCAGCTCATTAAGAAAACCCTGGGTTTATTACCTAGTAGTACCACAGGAAGGGAGGAAGGAAGGAAGGAAGCAAGGGAGGGAGGGAGGGAGGAGGGTTTTTATGTCTGGGCCCAATACCAACTTATCATCTCTTCACTAAAGTCCTTAGATCATTCACATTTAAATAGAGGATTCTTAATAAAACCTCTCTAGCACAAGAACTAGCAGAATCAACAAATGGGATCTCATTCTACTGAAAAGCTTCTGCACAGCCAAAGAAGTCGCTGGCACTGCTAGAAGACAACCAACAACATGGGAAAAAATCTTTACTAGCTGTGTATCAGACAAAGGGCTACTATCGACAATATATAAAGAACTCAAACAGATCAGCCTCCCCAAGTTTAAAGACCCAATTCAAAAATGGGCAACTGAAATGAACAGACACTTCT
>PVIC010013556.1:0-37879 GCA_004025085.1 Thryonomys swinderianus
GACAGTTTTCAAACTTTATGTGCCCTCTATTAGCTCCTACAGTCTGTTAGCATTTCAATGCAGCCCCACAGTTCATGTGCTGACAACTTCACCCCCAGTGCAGCAGTGTCCATAGAGAGAAATTTTAACAGGTGATTTGGAAATGTAAACTCCACCATCAATATTTGATGCATACCATTCTGAAGGAGACTCCCTACTGCGAACAAAGATTCGTCAGAAAAGCAAGTCTAGCCTCTCTCACCCTACTCGTTCTGTTCCTTTTGGCTCCTTCCACAGCAGTATGCATTAGGAAGGCTCTTGTAAAAATGATAGTCCCATGTCTCGAAATTGTCAGCCTTCAGAACTGTGAGACAATACATGTGTCTTCTCTGTAGATGACCTTGATTCAGGTGGTGCGTTATGCAAGCACTACATACCTTTAATTTGAGTGGAAAAGTTTGAGAAAATCATAAATTTACCAATAAGCTTTATCTCGCAGTCAGAGTGCTTTCATCAGTTCTCCATTCTGAAACTTCTGGTCAATTTGTGTTCAATAGAACCTGAAATAATCAGACTAGTCAATGACATGATCATTGTGAGTCTTTTTTCTTCAGCCTGGTTTTCCTCTGCATTATTTGTATCTTGGTTATCATTCTATGTTCTAAATCTTATAAAGGTAAAACTACCAAGAGAAAGTTCCTCCATTTTCAGTTAAATTCTCTATATCTTTTGGGAAACTGTGACTGTTTTCTAGTTGAACTAAAATATTTTCTTTCCCTTTAAAAATATTCCATACTTCTTTCATTATATATTTCCTGACACTAAACTTCACTTGTTACTTAATTTGTAGCTACTACAATAGTGATTGTCTAAAAGAAGTGAGTGAAAACCAAATGTAAATGAAACTGATGATACAACCAAAACCTAAAACACATACAAAAACTTGCAGTAAATTTTCAATACAGTACCCCAAATATGCAGATTTACAGGACTTTGTTCAAATAGATATGAACATACATTGTCTGATAATTTAATCAGAACACATAAAAGAGTTTTTGGATACTGCTCTAAAGTTATTGATAAATCATATTTAGTAATTCTGTTCTATAAGAATATATGTGTTGATCCTTTGGAATTTTCAAGTGATATTTCAGATAATTAAATTATTCATTAGTTTAAAAACGCATTTAGGGGCCAGGTGTGGTGGCTCACATCTGTAATCCCAGCACTTGGGAGGCAGAGATAGGAGGATTGCTGTGTTCAAGGCGTGCCGGGGCTACATAGTGAGCTCAAAACCAGCATGAACTAACTACAAAGGGAAACCTTGTCTCAAAAAAAAAAAGAAAGAAAGAAAGAAAAGAAAAGCATTTAGGGAATGCAAACTACATATATTCAGACCACACACATGTAAGTAGTGAACAGAAATCATAGGGAGCAATGTATCAATGGCATATTGTCACCCAAATGTCAAATGAACAAAGTGTTTTCACATTAATTTATTCAACTCGTGACTTTGAAAATTAGAAGTGTTCTGAAAAATAGACCAAGAGGGCTGGAGATTTAGCTCAGTGGTTCCGGCGCCTGCCTCGCAAGAGCCAAGGTCCTGAGTTCGATCCCCTAGTAACCACATACAATACTGGGCATGAAAACTCATGCCCACCAACAATCAATACCACATACCACAGTGCCGGGCGTGGTGGCTCACGCCTGTCATCCCAGCACTCGGGAGGCAGAGGCAGGAGGATTGCTGAGTTCGAGGCTTGCCTGGGATACACAGTGAGCTCAGGGCCAGCCTGAACTACAAAGCGAGATCCTGTCTCAATAAAAATAGAGCGACATAGCAACCTCTATTTAAAGGATTGGTTCTTGGTGGGATCCTCTCTGAGGCTGGAGTTCAGATGTCTGTGTTGACTCTCGTGACTTTATTCAGTGGGTTTTCCAAAGGAACATAAGCTGTACAGAGAAAATTTTCTAATGAAGATGCTCAGAGTCACACTGGGCTTAGTTTCCTTGTATCCCCAGTTTTGCTAAGTCGTAACATCGCATTGGCCACAGCAAGCCACGTATTCAAATCCAAAATGAAGCGAAGAAGCATACTCCACTTAGTACATAACGGAACAGGAAAGCCACGGAGGGTGGAGTTACGGTAAAGCTAAAAGAATGGGGGCCATTGAGGAAATCTACTTCAGGCAGTCAGATCATAGAATAGTATATATAATTGCAAAAGTTTGGACATTTATCATAGTATGACAGCATGACTCCAGTATTTGTAAAAAAAAAAAAATTAGTGTTTGGAGGAAAAAGGTTTTCTTAGAAAATAAATTAGAGAATCAGCTTTACTTTTAATTAGCAATTAATTGGAGTTCAACTATGTTTTATCCATCCTATTAAAAACTTGAGGTAAATTGTACTCCATTTTTCCTAATTCTTTTGATGCCAATTGTCTGATGTTTACCACTGATGAGCCATATTTTGTCATTTTACCTCACCCGTGTTTCTTAGGAAGCACAATATCTTTCTTAAGCTGTCGTCTGACTTCACTTCAATCCAGGTGTAACCTTCTAATTATTCAAAAACTATGCTCATTAGATCCTTTTATAGATGTAATTTGTCCTTCTTATCTTATTTCCAAACCATTGACCAAATGCCTATGCACACAATAAATATTTACTTCATATCATAAAATAATGAAAGCCACTACGTTGCCATATGGTACTTAAAGGAGTGCCGGATTTCTTAGTAGTCTTTCCCTGGGGCTTTGGAACAGATTATCTGATAGATCTTGATCTGTTTTTGTTTTTTATTAAACAATATCCTCCCTGAAGACTGAAGAATAGACATCCACAGCCAAAGAGGTTGATGATAACACAGTGATGGGTGAGAATTCAAAGCTTACAACGTTTTTTTTTTTTTTTCAGTTGTCACACACAGAAAAACCTGGAAGTCCATATCAAGCGTGGCTGCCAGCCCCGTAAAAACCGCACGCAAAACATTACAAAAACAGATGACAAATTCCTTGCGGAAATGCGCTTGTTTGGCAGCGGCTCTAAGTTTAATCGACAGGCAAAGCAGAAAGAGGAGCCCGCAGGAGGCTGTGCCCAGGCGTGAGCCCCATATATAGCACTCAAGTGTGTTTCTCTCCAAGCATATATGTGTACATATGTATACATATCGTGGTGACATATATTACACCATATTGTAAATCAATCCCAAAATAATAGCAGTTTACTGTTTTTTGAGGAAAATGTGTCAACATATTTATTTTCTTATTTTTACATAGGAAGCAGCTTGTTTGAATAATTCCTTTCCCCCACTTTTCCCCTAGACTCTGTCAATTTTGTCTTTATTACATTTTCTTAAATATTACTGGCAATAAAGGATACCATCAATTTTGTTATATTGAAAACAAGCTTGGTCATTAGAAATCAGAGAAAGGTAAAATAGACAATTTAAATACTTCTGAACCCGCTGTTTTAAAAATGAGACAGCTTTAAAGTAGTTTTTCATCATGGTTAATTGTTGGATACATTCATAGTCTTTTAAGAACAGAGCAAACAAGTCTATAAACACATTCATGTAATTTAAAACTTACATTGATATACTAAGGACAAGCGTAATGTAAGCAGAGTTGAGTTTGAGCACATTGTGTTTCCGTTGAACCTTTTTTTTTTTTTTTTTTTTGAGACAGGGTCTCACTTTGTAGTTCAGGCTGGCACTGAGCTCACTATGTAGCCCAGGCAAGCCTGGAACTCAGCAATCCTCCTGTCTCTGCCTCCCGAGTGCTGGGATTACAGGCGTTAGCCACCACGTCCGGCATTGTAGTATGCGGTGTTGATTGTTGGTGAGCGTGTCTCCACGCCCAGCATTATATGTGGTTACCGGGGATCGAACCCAGGACCTTGAGCTTGCGAGGCAGGCGCCGGAACCACTGAGCTAACCCTCTGGCCCCCGTTGAACCTTTTATAAAGTTTACTAATAGTACCTTCTTAAGTGATGATTATGATAAGTAAATTGGAAAATACATGAAATGTACCGTCATGAATGAAGTATGAATTCATCATTTCTAAATATTATTATTGAAATACACATTTTATACATTATATTATAGTACAAAATACAATGTATGTTCTCTTAGATTTGGAAATTTATTTTTAGTCCTCAAAATTCTCACTAAATTCATCAAGAATACGCTGTACCTGCTTTTATCAAGGCGCATCTAGGTTAGAAAATGTGACCATGACTATGGTTTTCAAGAGATAATGTTGTAATATACCATTTGCTTAGACAGACTTTAGTCAAAGCTATGTAGTACACAGACTCACACACACGGTTTTATTATTTTTCTAGATTTTTATTTTGATCTTATAAGTAATGTATATATTTTGACATTTCTAACCACACCACTTTTTATAAGTATACAAAGAAAAATTACAGTTAGAGGAGCTTAATAATCACTGAAAAATGTGAATTTTGTGGTGTGAATTACATTGTTAGGGAGATAAGATGTGAGATGTTAAATTTATGGGAATTTATGTTTGTGAATACAATTAGAAAAAGGAAAGAAGAAAGTAACTGTACTAGTGTTTGCCAGAGAAGCAGTACAGTATGATAGTCATGCATTAAACATCAACTTCTCTGTCAATGACAGACCAAATATTTATGTATGATGATTGTTACATAAGATCATGGAGAAACTCAGAAAAGCCTGATGTCTTTTATGGAGGGAAGAAAGGAAGGAGGGAAGATGGTGAGAATGAAAGAGACAGAAGGAGAGAAGACTCAGAGGTGAAAGAAAAAAGGTAAATGTTTAAAATACCTCCCATGAAAAAACAATATGAATTAGACAATATGAATTAGGAATATTGACATTATATGCACAATTTTTTTGAGAATCTGGACAAGTTTGGAATACTAACAGTAAATATATATGTTTATATATGTGTATGCATATATGTTAAATGTATTTATAAATGTATAGATACATGTACGCATATTAGGAATAGATGTCCTACACACAGTTGTCACATGGAATGTGCTTATACAAAGGTACAGTTTTATTAAGACATATTTATTAAAGTGATTTATTTTACCAACTTAAAAAATATGTCCAATGTAAATTTGGCAGTCAAGCTTCATTTTCTGAATGTGATATTTGATATTTCAGTAGTATTCACTGACAGCTGTTTTAAGTGGTGACATCAGTCCTGTTGCCATGGGGACCTTAACAGAGAGCCAAACCTGAGTCTTGTACTGTCTTCCAAAAGAATATAAGGACAGAAGGAAGGACTATGTTAGTGGAACAAACTGTTTCATTTATTTTCCTATAGAAATAATTGAAAGCTAGTAACACTCATGTTTTCAAACCCTAAGGGAACAAGTTTCAAACACATTTCAGAGAACTCTAAATATGAAGCAGTTACATAGTCCATCCAGTACTGTACATAGGTTAAAAACAGTAGAACTTTTTATTGTGTAGTTATTATTGTCAATGTTATTGTAGTTTGATAGTGATTACTTGTGGGTAGAATTTAAGAATATGTGAAGAAATAAAAATTATTTCAAATCAATATCTCATTTACCAACAGTAACTAGATTGAAAGACAAATAATTTTGCAAACAAACCCTTAACATACTGTTTCATGTATTACCCATTTTTCTTTTCCATTTCTGCTTTGCCTTCTTGGCTTGTGTCAGGTCATTTGTGACAGATAAGCAATTTCAAGGTGTAGTGAGCCATAAGTTGAATTTCCATAAATATTCTAAATGGAGGACAAGTAAAAATAAAGATGTCTACAAGTGACTGAAAAATAAAGATGTCTACAGATGTGAATCTTTACAGATATCTAGTATATGTGAACTGAAATGATTTGAAACACTTGGATTCCACATTATGAAAAAAATCACTTTCTATGAAAAAAAATCCTATCAATCCGTGCTCATTCACATTCTGGATTGGGAAGAGATGTTTCAGGAAGCCAAATTTATGTTTTATATAGCAATTTACATTGAAAAATATACCGATAGGTAATACTAATAAGGAGTCATTAATTTTAAAGATTGAGATTCCTTCTCTGAATACTCAGTGTGCATCATTATCAATTTGAGTGACACTCCATATCACTTAAGTGATTTTGTGGGACCATTATCATAGAGGTATTTTTTCTATTTTCTCCCCAAACCTTGAATTTATTTATATAGCTCCATCACAACATCCTGTTGAGTTAAGGGAGTAAATTAAAGTGTTTACTTAGTGCCATTAGTGAAAATGAGGATGTGATAAATGAAGATTCTTGTGACACGGATCATTGTGCTAATGATCAATATCCCTAAGTTCCTAGAAGTTACAGCTTGCACAGAAGAAAATTAGCTCATGTCGATTATAATATATCAAGGTGCCAGTGCTAGCCAGTGTTCGGTAAATGTGTGAATAATAGTTTACAACGGGTTTGATGTCAGGTTCTAAATGGTCTATTTGGAAAATGTTATACTAGATTCCAATTTAAAGTAATAGTAAGATATCTAAGTCCTGTGAAATCACCATTTGAGATGAAAAGTGTATACATATGTATATAAAATGTTAGTTTGCACAATGGTTCCGAGTGATATTATTATGTCACAAGGAAGGAAAATGCTGCTGCTATTCAGAAACACTCAGTATGTCATGGAAGGGAGATGGGAGGAAAATCTTCTAGTGGACAGTAAACTTGCTGGAAAGGAAAGATTCCTAGAAGTACCAACTGGCACCAATCCCTCGACAAATGTTTGATGTGTTCATCAAAGCTCCAGTCAAAAATAAAACATTGGATGAAAAAAATGCCCAAGATTTCAGTATAACTCAAATCTCTGTGGCTTTTCCTTAGCAATCAGGCCTGATGATAGGAGATACCATGGCAAACAGAGGCTGCCTGGTAGCAGTGACAATCTTAGAACCTCGAACCTTTAGGGACCAACAGTCAGCACCAAACTGCCTGAAGCCTTATTGTGGATACAATTGTGCATCTGAAAAAAAAATTAGCATGCCAGACAAAGAATACGGCCCACAGAGAGTTATAGAGGTATCAGTAGACCAGGTTGAGGAAAGAGACGGGCAGCCAGGGAGAGCATAGCTAAGTTAGGAGAAGAATGAATGCCAGGCAGCTAACAGGGAGTTCACCAGTGAAATACCTCAAACCTTTTCAATTTCTTTTCCTGAGGGAGTTTTCATACTGGGAACCAACTAAATGAAAAAGAATCTTCACAGGTGAAGGGAGCCTGCTACACTCCAGTAATAGAAATAATAGTAATTTTCTTTTTCAAGGATGCCTATCAACTTGTACACTGGGTAAAGAGAAATTGAAGGACAAGCTAGACGAAAGACTCAGGTTGATTGATATTCATAACCAGACAATCCAAGTGATGTTATGGCCCCATTGGCATGGGAATAGATAATATGTTAGTAACACAGTCATAGCAGGGGGTCACTATGTCCCTGTACATATATGGTGATGTTTACCCACCACAGAATACATGATCAGGGTGACAACTAAGGATTGAAATAATAAGTGTTCTTTTGTACAATATAACAACATACTTGGGAAGCCCAAGTGGAAACCATTATAACAGTCTCCTTTCCCCAGTCATTCTAATAAATCAAAAGTAATACTGTACAAAGCATGTATAAAGGGGGTGAGGAGGTGTGGGTGGGTAGGGATATGGGTAAAAATGAGAATTAACTTGTGTCATATACTGGTACAAATTCCCCAATGTTATATGTGATTTTGAGATGTATATAAATTGTACTGATAAAGAATTCAATTTAAAGAAAGTAATACTGTACAGTGGTGGGGGTATAAAGGAGAATAATGCCATCCTTAAGAGCCTAAAGGATATAGACATGGTAGTTTCTATCATGTCTATTAGCACACTAAACACATAAAATCTATTAATGCATTATTCTTCTTTGCAGAAATCAGACAGATCTGGTATCATGCAAATATATCCTATTTGGTCTATCAAGGACTAGCTTCAGTTACTGATCCCAGGCCAGGTGTGGCATTACAGTTAGAGTAGATTCCCATGGCTTCTGAAAAATAATATGAATTATGCAATAAAGAATGTACTCATTTCCACTCTAAGTGGATCAGAAACAGTTCATAACCAGTATAGCAATTTGTAGATAGAATATTTTGAATAAAGAACTATATTCTCTTTCTTCTCATTTTCATATTTTAAAGAAATCTTACAGTGTGTGTGTGTGTGTGTGTCTGTGTGTGTGAAGAATGGCTTTTACATTTTTGATGAATGATACACACTTTTTAACAATGATTCAATTTCGAGTGAAAATATTTACTCAAATTATTTCCTTTGGCCCTAAAGCTTAAAAATATTCCCTATCTTCTCTTTTATAGAAAATGTGCCAATACCACAATCTAGATTGTCTTATCATCTTGCAAAATCAAACACTGGCCAACTCTGTCAATTATATTATGGTACTTGAGCTAAGCGACAATATCGTTAATCTACATATAAATAGTTATTCTACAATTCAATGAGAGTTCAGAAGAGATACTATCTTTCACTTTTGGTTTAAATTTTTATAGAATTCGATGTTGCATTTTATTATAATAGATTTGTTTATCCAAAAGGTTATAAAGTGCATTACACTAGAAGTTTCTAAAGGTAATTGCGGCTATAAATTATAGAAAATAATTCAATGTATTTTCGAGAAGCATTTGGGAATTTATCATTTTATTTTTATCCTATTTTATGATTTTTTTTTTGAGACAAGGTCTCACTTTGTAGTTCAGGCTGGCCCTGAGCTCACTATGTAGCCCAGGTAAGCCTCGAACTCAGCAATCCTCCTGTCTCTGCCTCCCGAGTGCTGGGATTACAGGCGTGAGCCACCACACCCGGCACTGTGGTATGTGGTATATTGATTGCTGATGGACGTGAGTCTCCACGCCCAGCATTGTATGTGGTTTCCGGGGATCAAACTCAGGACCTTGCGCTTGCGAGGCAGGCGCCGGAACCACTGAGCTAAATCTCCAGCCCGCTATTTTATGATTTTTATCCCAATTTTCTCCTCCAAATATTTACTTTTTAGTTTCTATTTTTCTAAAAGCCTGACAATCTAGTTGGGTTATTTTTGGTCACTTCTGCAACTAACATTCTCTTACTTTTCCTTTTAGCCTAAATATTTCCAAACTTCATTTTCTCAAGTATCTTTCAGTATAACTCTCCTACTGTTTTTCTCACCATTTTAATATTTTGCAGATTTTAACAGAAAGGAGGATTTGGTAATAGTTTCTTTCAAGCTCATGTTCTTCTTGCACAGATATAAAACACACACATGCTTTCTTAGCTCACTTTTTACCATGAACAAAGAACAGCTCTTGCTTTAATTAACGTGCCTGAGGATACCTCAAGATACAGTCATCTTGCCAGATTATGTTAATTCATAATTTTGTCTACTTTTTGTTAGTCTTAGAAGATTTTTAATTGCCCTAAATAATCTGCAGTTTATCAAAAGATGCTAGCAATTATTTGATTTGCATAAACTCTAACATTGGAGGTAATTTACAGGAAAATAAGAAATGTGTATCATGAAAGCAAATGGATAAAGAAGCAAAGAAGTAATTTTGTGATTCAAAAGACAAGGATAACCTTAAATGAGGGATTTGCATAAAAAATAATAGTTTCATTTCAAAAGCAGCTTGTAAACTGAGAGTGTTCAGAGTAAGCTAACCTAGCAAGCAATCAAAATGAGAATTGTAAAACAGATTTCTGCAGAGTGCTTTCCCACCAAGACAGAAGGAATCCCTCAAATCAGGACACATAGTGAATCAGAATAACGTTGCTTATAATACACAGTTGAAATACTAATTTATGGATGACTTTAAAAAACTGTAAATAATTAGATAATGTAAGTTCTTGTGGTCTTTGTCATAGGTGTTTTTTACCTGTCTATTCTATCAGTAAATAGTTGGAGTAAAGAAAATTATCACTGTAACAGGTGTCTTGCCTGCATGAGTTTGGGACAAGTTCCTTGACACAGTGTGGACGCAAATTTAGGGACATCCCACAGCTCGTTCAGGAACCATATCCAAAGCATATGAAGGGTTTGGAAAAAGTAGAGAATTTATATGATTTGTTTTCTTTGAAAATGTGTAGCCCACCATCTCCTTTTACAAATGTCTATATGGTAACTGGAAGAAACTTAAAGCTTTAGTAAGGTTTTTGTTTTGTTTTGTTTTGTTTTGTTTTTGACACAGGGTCTCACTTTGCAGTTCAGGCTGAAGCTTTAGTAAGTTTTTAATCGAATTCTTTTTTGGTACATCTTATATACAGCTCACAACCACACTCAGCATTGAGGAATTTGTACCAGGATAGGACACATTTTAATAAAAGCATTGACAAACTGTGTATTGGATTAATATATAGGTAAAATGAAAACTGCTCCAGAGTAATTGTGCAACATATATTTTTAAATTGAATTATTTCTTGCACATTTTATATACAGCTCACAGTCACACTCAACACTGGGGAATGCTGAGTATATGACACAGTGTATGACATGAATTAATTCTCATTTGTACCCATATACCTACCCACCCTACAACCCCCCAGCCCTGATATACATATGCTTTCTTTTTCTTTTTAAATTATATTTATTCTTCCCCCTCATTACTTTCCCCTACCACTTTCCCTTTGAATATTTCCTATTTTACAAAATATATCATACATTCTAGAACTGATTTACATCTACAGGTTGTCATACCAGACAAAGGATACAGTATATACGTATTTGTGACCTATTTATTTCATTTATTAGTGTGTCCTCAAACTGTGTCCATTTGCACATAAATGACTCAAACTTGTCCTTCTTTATGGCAGAGTAATACTCCATTTAATTAAAAAATCACAATATCTTTATCCAGTCTCCAGTTGATGGACATCTGGGTTGTTTCCAAGATTGGGCTATCAAAAACTGGGCTGCTATGAACATAGGTGCACATATGTCTTTTTGATATGACTCTTTTAATTATTTCTAGTATATTCCTAGCAGGGAAAGCGTGGGGTCAAATGGCACCTCTAATTCTAGTTTCCTGAGATATCTCCACACTGATCTCCACAATGGTTGCAGAAGCCTATATTTCCACAACATCTTTGCAGAAGATCAGAGAGATAGTGACATAGATAGAGACAGACAGACACCGACAGACAGATTAACTTTTAAAATCTGCCCAGACTGACAATGTCTGTGGTATTCTTTCTCGATGCCCTTTAAACCCAATTCTCCTAATTCAGCCCACAAGAATGGTGGTACCCAGTGTAGAATTACCAGCCTATGGACATTGGCAATCTTGTTGTTAGAGGAAGTGGACTCTAAGATAATAAGCAGAAAATTTTGCTGATGACCTCATCAGTAGCATGTGCTCACATATAGGAAATGGACAAGGAAATTCACATCTCTTTTACTTGTATTTGGGGGCAAGTAGCAGATGAGCCTGTATTGTGTTGCAAGCATAGAAATCAGAGCTCACCAAATATAACCTCTGACCCTGAGTGCTTTACTGAACAGAGAACTCCATGCATGTGCAGGGTCTGAGGGTTCCCCAGAAGCATGAAAGCCACAGCAGACTGGAAACAGCAAAGTCCAAAAGAGCTCCCCATTCAGAGTGCCTGAGCTTTTCAGACCCAACATCTGTGCAAATTGTCAGTAGGTGAAAATGGTTATATAAAATAAGACACATAATACGGAATAAATGTTTAATGCTAAAGGAGGAAAAGGTAACACAGGAACCCATCTTTAGTGAACCAGATGTTAGACTGAGCAAAATGTTGCCATCATAGCAGTTTTCATAAATGTGATCAAAATATTGAATGACACCAAGCTTGAATTTTTTTTAAATGACCATAATAACAAGTAAGGATTCTCAAAGGAGTTATACGATTAGAAAATGGAAATTTTGAAGTTTAAAAGTACATGACTAGATTCGAAATGGAAATCTGCTAAATGAGTTTGACAGTAGATTTGAGATTGAGAAAAAATAATGAACATAAAGAGAGATCAATAGAAAAAATTTTAAATCTGAAGACAAAAGAGTAAAGCAGTTGAAGTAAAGCAGGCACAAAACCTAGCCATCTCATCTTCAGATTATAATAATTTCGAGATGATTTTAACACTTTCTTCAGTACCTACCAAGAGACTAAATGTCTTGATAACACATTATTTAGTGTGGCCTTTCCTTGGCTAATTTCCTCACCTAAATTTTGGTCCTGTAAGGCTCAGATAACCTAACTGCCCTCAACACATGTCTATTTTCAGAGGCTTCCAAGCCTACATCATAAAATACAAAGCAATCTGTAATTAAACAAATTATGTGCCTATAAATTTATTCTCATTCTACCAGAAAATAAATTGTATGATGGAAAAGTTCTTCTTTCTGTAACTCCACTGCTTTTCTCTCAGTCATATAAGTCATTTTTATTGAAGTCATTTTTATCTTTAAAATAAGTGCTTCATTTAATGTTTGTTGAATGAAAAATGCCTAGCAAAACTCCACTTGTATTTTTCTGTGCTCTCTAATAACTATTTAGTCTTTTTTCTTTTTAAAATAAGGAAAGGTAACATTTATAATAACAGTACATGGACTATCTTTTCAGCACCTACAGCTCAGCATCTCTGCCTTGAGCTTTTTAAGGTTCCTTTCAGCCTGCAAAAATGCTTTTGTGCTAGATTCTTTTGTCTTACAATATTCTCCCACAGAAGATTTTTGACCCAATATTAAAAAAAAATAACAGCTTGGTGAAGCAACAGAGGAAAGGTTTTTCTATCAAAGCCACTCAACACATGTGAACAATAGTGTTTTATTAAATCCAAATTGTCACTTAGCAATTTATATTTGGAATATAAAGATCTGTAATAATTTTGACATTGTCAAATCTTTGAATCTGTTAAAGAATATATTATATGCACATATAAATGCCATATCTTTTCTCTAGTATGAAAAACCAAAGTTGTAAATGAATGTCAAAATGAATGGTAGTTAATATGAAATAGGGAGAAAATGTGCAAGTGGAAAAGGGAAAGGGTGGGTAGGGGAACGTAAAGAAGGGAAAGAAAAAAAGAAGCAAAGTTTATGTACATAGGGTAGGGGCCATGGGGAGTACAGGGGAACTGGAAAAATGAGAAACAAGATGTGTCATGTACAGATACAAATTCTCACTCCTGAATGTGATAATGTATCTGTAAAAATGTACCAATAGAGTGAAAAATATTATATGGAAATTATTAACTGAGATTACCTCAATGAAATTTGTCACATTTCAGAGGTAGCCAAATCCTTGTTAAACAGCAAAAGGCCTTGTGTGTATTCTTTATGTAATGCCATTGAACTGTAAACTAGACCTAATGAACACTCCCTGAATACATTTGCATAATCTAGGTTCTCACCACACCTGCAAGAGCACAGCTGATTCCAGCAAAAGAACAGCTAGAAGGTCCTAGGAAACTTCCTCAATTCTAATAACTCTATAGATTATTCAGTCTAATTCTCTTTTGATAATGACTGCTTTTTTATTCACTACATTCTTGGAGATTTTAAACATTCAGAAATGAGATTTTAGTAATTTACATAATTTTTCTTCTCTTCGTCTTTCTCTCTGTGTCTGTCTCTCCCTGTCTCTGTTCCGCCTCCTTCTCTCCCTCACTTTATTTATTTTCTTAGATTTTGATCTCTCATCTTTCTCAGATGTTAAATATCAAAGCAATCATATAATTAGTATGGAATAATACCTTCAAGCAATTTTCAGAAAAAAATACACAAAAGAGAAAGTGTTCATAAACTAATATCTACTCCTAAATACTTGTATCTTCTAGTGTTAAACAGGATTATAACACATTCTATGGGGTGTTTACCTAAAGTGACCAGTAAAGATCACAATTGATGATGTTATAACACATAAAAATAATTTGTGTCTACTATGATAAAACATAAAAACACAAATCTTTAGATAGAAAGCAAATGCTATCATTTTTATGATAATGTTTTTAAAATGTGATAATTATGAAATGCCCATAGCAACCACAGATGTAAAACATCTGGGACAAGTTTTCTGAAAAATGCCCCAGACAAAGGTGCTGCATATTTAGCTTTGCTTAGATACTTTTCCCAGGAGATGGTTTTAATTATTTCTGAGTTATCAGTCTCTAATGATTCAGCACAAAAGCTATCCAAAAATTTAGTTCATCACAATAAAGGTGTCTTACAAGGTATCTTGGCTTGGGAAAAGATATTTGTGCCACCTTTACTGTGTATACTTATGGGTCTGTTGTATTTGAAAGGTCTGTGCGATGAAAGATCCCTCACACTCCTGGCAGAGAATGCTGGGTGACCCTGATACACCTTCAGCTCTCCTGTTTCCCTTCTGGTGCAGTTACACTGACTTCCTGAAACAGCAGGCTGGGGAAGCACTGCAAGAGAGTGGAGATGGAGGGCATAATGCCTCCAGAAGTTGATGCTTTGGACATTCTGCAAGCATTGTTCTGCACAATATATTGCTCCAAGCAAGTTTAAGATCATTACAATTCAAGAAATGGGCCCAGAAGTGTCTACTCTTGGTGGAAATTGCTGAAAAATATTATCACTATGCTTTTCAACCCTCTAAATCCCCAGAAATTTTTTTTCAACATGAACACACATTCTCAGAAATTCATCAAATCTATTATGAAAGATGGCCTTTTGTATCTTTCGAATCATTATCGACTGCCTAACTGCTTTCACAGAGTTTTTGTAATAAAACTAACTTGGTTATGTATCTCAGTTTAATACTTTCTATTATATAATCTAATTCTGTTGCTCTAAAATGTATAATTTGAGTATTTTATGCAGTGAAACTACTAATCTATTTAAATATTATGTTGTGTCACAGACTTGGCATGGAAAATTTCCATTGGTGAGAAAGTAAGGATTTGCACTGATAAGGAACATACATCTATATGGTGGTGGTCAATCTGCTGAAGTCTTGTTTTCCAGAAAATGAAGCAATGTATTGTTACATCATAAGAAACAATGCTATTTTCCTAAACTGCTGTTTCATCCTCCTCCCATGTCATAGTCACGATTCCTCTAAGCAAAAACATTACTGTTGATGGCCCATCTGCCTTTGAATTGTGCATGTTGCTTACTCCTGTATAGAAAAAGAAGCCTTACATAGGTAAATGGATGGTGACACTACTAGGGGTAATTTCACATGATGATGGATGTAATAAAACTGGGTATTTTAGGCCAGAGGGTTAGCTCAGTGGTTCTGGCGCCTGCCTCGCAAGCGCAAGGTCCTGAGTTCAATCCCCTGTAACAACATGCATTGCTGGGCATGGAGACTCACGCCCACCAGCCATCAATACCACATACCACAGTGCCGGGCGTGGTGGGTCACGCCTGTAATCCCAGCACTCGGGAGGCAGAGACAGGAGGATTGCTGAGTTTGAGGCTTGCCTGGGCTACATAGTAAGCTCAGAGCCAGCCTGAACTACAAAGCGAGACCCTGTCTAAACAAACAAACAAACAAACAAACAAAAAACCTGGGTATTTTCAGGGTACATTGTGGATATGCCCTCAAAAATGGCAAAGAGGGCTATTTATGAAGAACTCTAAAAATCAGACAAAATGTAGAGAAATCATCAAGTGATTTCTACTCGGAAGCTGCGGAATGAGTAGAAGAGCAAGATGAAACCGAGAACCAAGAGAAGACCCAAAGATTTGAAAACTTTGAACTACATTAAAATGTTATAGGAAGATAGTAGATACTGATAGAATCTGTGAACCCCTTTAAAAGGAGGGTATTTAAGGCAGAGTCAGCGACACCGTGAAGCGAGGTAGACAAATGTCTTCTGAGCACTGAGAACTCCCTGGAACTATGCCCTTCCATCCCTCGCACTCAGTAAGACACTCCCTGCCTCAGAAAAAGGACAAGGATTTTAAATGCCATGCAACTAAAAGCTTATTTTCCACTTTCTTTTATTAAAATGTTTTTTTTTTAGTCTATGTGCCATGCATGTTATTCAGTCATCTTGGTGAGTGCACAGACATGCATGTTACAGATAGCTTGTTTCTTTTTTGAGTATTTTCCTCTTCCCTCTGTCTCTCCACCCTCCTCTAAATCCTTTTCCCTTCTGTTCGCTAATCCTTTTCCATTCTTTTTGCTATTACTAATGTTGTCTCGTGTTTACAATATAAAATGTTTACTTTTGCTGAGATGGTTAGATTCCTCGGCGTGACATACAGTTATTGTACCTTCTCGCCTCCTTCCCTTCCCTTCTGCCGTCTCCGTTGGTCTTCTAGATCTCATCCCATTTACAAGCGATCTCTCCTCTTATCTCTTGTCTCTTTCAATCCATCTTTGTTGTGCTTTTTTTGTTTTCTCTTTATCTTATTCAAAACAGATAATATTAGAGTAAGTTTATGTATCTGATTTATTTCAATCAACATTTTTCAGGAGCATCTATTTTCTTACAAGTATTTCAAATCTGTCCTTCTCTACAGGTGAGTAGTACTTTATTATATATAAATACCACATTTTCTTTATCCGTTTGTCTGTTGGTGGGGATATAGGATGATTCCAGGATTTAGCTATTATGAGTTGTCCTGCTGTAAAGATTGGTGCATGTGTGTGTTGCTATAGTATGATGTCTTTAGATCTTTGCGGAAGATACTTAGAAGGGAACTAACTGGGTCATATGGAATTTCTAATTTTAGTTATTTGAGAAGTCTATCTACTGATTTTTATAATGGTTGTACCAGTTTACACGTCCACCAACAATGAAGGAGTGTTCCTTTCTTACCACAGGAACGCCAGTATTAACTTTTCTTTTATTTCTTGGTGATTGCCATTCTTATTAGTGTAAGATGGATTCTTAGCATTGTTTTAATTTGCATTTCTCTAATGGTCAGAGATCGTGAACATTTTTTTTAATGTATTTGTTGGTCATTTATATTTCTTCCTCTTAGAAATGATTATTCACATTACTTTCCCATTTTTTATTGGATCTTAGGTGGTCTAATTTTTTTAGTTCTTCATGTAGTCTGGATATAAGCCATCAGTGTACATTACTGAAGTTGACTGTAGAATTTGTTATGGAATTCTTTGGGTCTTCTTTATAGAGTTATCATGTCATCTGCAAATAATAACTATGTGAATTCTTCTTTACCAGTATATATTTCTTTTTCATGCTTGATAGCTTTGGCTAATATTTGGAATACTTGTTAAGTACAATTAGTGATAATGTGCATCACTAGCTTTTCCTCATTTTAGAGGGAATACTTTTAGTTTTTTCCTCACATAATATGATGTTGACCATTGATTTGTCATGAATAGCTTTTAACAGAATCAGAAGTGGTCCATCTATATCTGTTTTCTTCAGGGTTCTAACCATGAAAGGATATTGGATTTTGTTGAAAGTCTTTTCCACATCCATTGATATGATCCTGTGCTTTCTGACCTTGCTTCTGTTTATGTGTTTTACATGTATTGATTTACGTATGTTGAACTAACTTTGCATCTTGGATTAAGATGTGTGAGCTTTTTGATCATGAGCTACATGTAGTCACTAATATTTTGTTGATGATTTCTGTACCTATATTCATTAAGAAGATTGGCCTCTAGTTCCTTTCTGAGTTTCGGCTTTATCTGGTTTTGAAATCCGAGTGATAGTGGCTCTATAAATGAATTTAGAAACATGTCATCCCGTTCAAATTCTTTGAAGAGTTCTAAATGTATACATGATATAACACCCTTGCAAGTTTTGTAGAATTCATCAGTAAATCCATTCATTTGGAATATATTGGAATATAATTTTTTATAAAAGTTGCTATCTTTTGGATTTTCCTTGTGTCTGTTGTGATTCACCTTTCTCATTTATAATTACACTGATGTTAATTTCTTCTCTTTGGTAAACTTGATTAAAGGTATACATGTTGTTTATTCTTTCAAAGAACTGGAATTTTGTATTGATTCTTTGTATTTTTAGTTCTGATTTCATTGGTTTCTGCTGTAAATATTGTTTTTCCTCCTTATTTTCAGTTTGGACCTAGATTGCTTTTGTTTCTCAAGTATCTTAAGGTTCTCTATAAAGTAGTATATTTGAGCTCATTCTGTTTTTCTAATGTGAGCATTAATTGTAATTAACTTCTCTTATAGAACTGTTCTCATAGTGTCTTGAAGTTTTCAATGGATTAAACAGGCCTTGTCATTAATTTTCTGAAAATTTGTAAAATTTATTCCTTGATTTCTTCTGTGATTCATCTTTTAGGAATTTGCTATTATTTTTTCCAAATGGTTCTATACTTTTCATAATTTCTTCTTTTGCTGATTCTGTTCTTGATGCACAATGGTGTGAGTTTGATTCTTTTCAATTCCTTTCTTTCTTTCTTTCTTTCTTTCTTTCTTTCTTTCTTTCTTTCTTTCTTTCTTTCTTTCTTTCTTTCTTAGACACATTCTCACTTTGTAATTCAGGCTGGCCCTGAGCTCACTGTGTAGCCCAGGCAAGCATCAAACTCAGCAATCCTCCTGCCTCTGCCACCTGAGTGCTGGGATTACAGGTGTGAACCACCATGCCCGGGACTGAGGAATATGGTACTGATTGCTGGTAGGCATGAGTTGTAATACCTGGTACTGCTGTAAGTGGTTACCAGGATCAAACCAGGGACCTTGTGCTTGCTAGGAGCTGCCAGAACCACTGAGCTAAATCTCTGGTCCTGATATTTCTTTATTTATATTGTGTTTACTTGATCTCTTTGAGAAAGTGGGGTATTAAGCTCCCTCACTATAATTACATTGTATTTATTTGATTTTTTATGTTCAGCAGTTTTGTAACAACAGCTGCTTCAATATTCAATACGTAAATATTTACAAGCATTATCTCTTCTTGATAGGCTGTTCCATTAACTTGTATGTAGTGACCTTCTTTGTCTCTTCTAATCAGTTTTAGCTTGAAGTTTACCATTTCTGATGCTAAAATGCTACTCTTCCTTGTTTTGGGGAACTTGGTGCATGAAATATTATTTTTATCTTTTAATGTTTACTTTATAACATCTGTTGTATTAGATGAGCTTCAATCTAGGCCATTAACATTTAGCAGTGTTACTGAGATGTGTTTATGTACTATCTTGGCACACTTTTTCTGTTGGTCATTCCTTTGTTTTTCTTTTCCTGGTATTTTCTTTTCCTTTTTTTTTTTTGTCATCGCTTATTCATTGACTTTGGTCCATGTTTTCATTTTATTTGAGTTTTTGGCATTATTGGATTCATGGCTTCTATCTAGGGTATTCCTGAGTATTTTGTGGAGTGCTGGTTTAATATTTATGTATCTCTTGAGCTGGTCTTTTCCATGAAATTTATTTCTTCATCTTTTTTGAAGAAAATCTTCACTGTGTTTGCTGGAGCTGGAAGTTGTTTGCTCTTAGGGCTTGAAATACTTCACTCCACCATCTTCTCCTCTTAAAGTTTGTGTGAGAAGCCTTCTTTAATTGTAACTTTTTTCTTCATGTATGATTTTTTTTTTTGTTTTACTCTGGGTGCTCTTAAAATATTTCCGATTGGATACCTAGACATTTAATGAGGATATACTTTGGTAAGCTTCTTTATTCATCTCAGTTGTTGGTATTCTCAAAGCCTCACTTGTGTATTCAACTCTTTTCTCATATGTGGTAAATTTTCTGCTATGATTTTTGTAAACATTGAAAATTGCATTTATTTTTGTATTCCAGCTTTTCTCTACCTTCAGTTGGCCTAGATCAGTCTTCTTATTGTCATCTAATCATTGCTGGATGGTCTTTTCTTTTTCTCCTTTTTTTTTTCTTTTGGCTTTTAAATCTTTCTTCATAATTTACCATTTGTCATCAGTTTCAGACACTTTCTTCACATTGATCATTTCTGCAATGTATCTCTTCTATATACTTTTTTATTCAGGAAAGTCTGGTATTATTTTATAAATTCTGTATATTTGTTCAATCATCTTTCACACTTTGAGCCATTTTGGTCAGCTCTTTTAGTATTTTATTTTCCCTCAATCCACATTGAGTACTTTGAGTGATAATTCCATGAAATTTTGCTTCCTTTCCTCTTTGAATTCATGCAGTTTCTTTAGTCATTCTTTCATAATGTTATAGAATTCTACTACCTGGTATTTGCTTTCCTCTCCATGGGTTTACCCTCGACCCAACTTAGGAGAATTGGGAGCACTGAAGTGTTTTCTGTTGTCTTGTTTCACCCTGATGCTTTCTGTATGCATACTTTTCATTTTTATGATTCCCAGAAAACACAGATACTGGCACAAAGAGGCAAATCAAACATTAGCCACTACTATGCTACCATGGCTATCATAGTAAATACAGTAATAACAGTTGCATCACATGTCACTTTGATATTAATAAAGCCTAGGAATGACTCATGAAAAGCCCTTCACCAAGGCAAAGTGAACTATGATTGTAATCGAGAAAATGATGCCATCCTTACATTGACCTATGATATTTCAGACCAGTGATTTCTGTTGGACTTAGGTAGCAGCGCTAGAGCTCAGACACCCTCTCACAACAGAATCCAAGCTGCTGTGATCTCAGGCCTCCCACATCATAGAGCAGATCCCTGGTTCACTCTCATTCTTTCCCGTCCTGTCTCCCTAAGCATTCTCTCACTTGGTCTGTAGAGCACTGTAACATTTCAGTCCTGAAAGGTCTCATGTTTGATCAGATTAGAGTGTCAGTTGGCATCTCTGTTGCCTGGTGCTTTCGAGGCCCTAGGAATGAGGATGATATCAACTAGAGATGGGGGGTGCAAGTCGAGTTCCTCCTGGCTTAGTGCTTAGGGCTGGGGGTGGCGTCAGCATTGGCTGTGGGTTGGGACTATTCATATGTTTTCTTTTAAGAGTCACACATTACCTTACTGTTTGGGAATGAAGAATTTTACAAGGACCAAACATGATATGTTCAGCAGAGTACTTAAGATTCAAAATTTAATGAACTTTAAACACTATAGTTGGTTACAGGAAGGGACTATGATGATTCCTCACTGGCAGTTTTTGAAAACAGATCTGGCAATAAATCCAGGCTTTTGTTGATCATGAATTTAACCTGAGCAGGATACTCCTTTACCTTGTGTATATCTCCTGCTCAGTTATTTTATAAATCGTAAGTATAAAATAAATAGCCTAGAAAAGATATTTTTATCATTAAATATCATATAAAAATCATATGCTAAAAATAAATTACCCGACACTCTGAATGAAAAATATACTTATTCTGTGTTTGATATTATAATATGATGAGAGAAATCTGGTACGTGTGGCACAGAAAGTATGTCTTCTATCATTGATCAGCAAAGGTCAAAACTCTCCTATGTCTGAGATATTGCACACAAGCAATAATAACAACAACGATAGTTAGAAATTCATTTCTGCTGTAAGAGTTGTCGTTTCAAAACCATACTTAGGTTGTCATATAAAAGTAGCATACTAAGGATTTTTAAAGGAGCCGTTGCAAAGAGGAGAGAGGCACATGTTTCAGGCCAAATGGTGAGGCTGGCAAGATATATAGACCCTGGAAAGGGCCTAGAAGGAGGCCATGGAAATGAGCGAGAAAGACAAGGCGTACGGTGCAGGAGAAACTTGAGGGACCAGATGTAAAGCTATTGGAAACACTTCAGTGCCACAAGCGAAATTAAGAAATACGGCAAAAATTAAACTCCCTTGTGATTCAGGCAATAGTCACCCACATTCCGCTCTCATTTAAACATCTGGATTCCTGTCCTTACATCCCTTGCTATACAGAGCTAGAATGCAGTGTTATCTTCGTGACTCATACTAAGAATAAATGTTAAATAAATAAAATCCACCCGATGAGTAATTCCTTCATAAAATTATCAACAAGTGTTATTTACATTTCCAAACTAACTCATTTAGAAACGACTCTAAAAAATTGTGATAGCCATATTTTATTTTACTTGATACTATGTTTTTTCCAAAAGAGATATCAGACAATACTGACCATAGGTATTTATTCTCCTCTATAAAGAAGAGTTTTCTTTTTCTTCTATGTTCTTATTTTTAAAAAATTGTGAAAGTATCCATTCTACATTGCACCCCTTTCCATATCTCTGTCTTCTCCATCAATTGGTAACACGGGTTTCTAAAATCAGCTCTTCGGGGTGGACAGAGAAATTGTGTTTTAATCTTTCACCTTAGAAAGCATTGTACTATTATTTTCTAAGCTGAAGAAAGAGACTCCTAACTTTTACGTCCCAGAATTCAATTTTTAAAAAAGATAGCCCACGCCCATTCTTCGACGGTGCCTGAAACACGGAGTCGGGATCGCTGCTTACGGCACTGCCACGAGCTCAGAATCTACTCGCAACAGCCTGGCCCGCTGCGTTTCCCACTTGAAGCACTGACAGCTTGGTTTTAAATCTGTAAGGACTTTGCTCCCCTGTGCCCGTCCGGCTGTCTTGTATTTGTCTTATATTTACAGTACCTGGGTCAGAAGTCGTTGGAATGTACTAGTTTTATGCCGGTGTCCAGCGCACGAAACCTCTCCCTTCTCTAACACATCTAAATTCCGTGAAAGGGCAGCACCATTCCAGGCGGAAACGCAGCTCGAGAGCTGTCAACACAGTCTTACTAAGGGTTCAAGGAAATACAGACCGTTCTTTTTTGTTTTTTCCATTTAAAACAAATCAATACATGCTCTGGGTCACTTTAGAACTACACATTTTAAAAATAGAGGGTCATTGATTTCTTGCAAACAATGGGAGTGTTGAGTCAAGTGTGTGGAAGACGGAAGTCGGTCCCAGGTGCACAGGAGTTTACCCAGGAGTTCAGTGTGTCTGGGGGGCAGAGCGCCTGACCATCCTGTGTCTGTCTCCTTTGATGCCTAAAGCTTGCCATGAAGAGCAGCTAGTGACTCCTCACTGTGTTCTGTTCTGAGGAACCATTCAGTCCCTGGGGAAAAGTTCACTCATGTGCTCTCTATCCCCCCCACTTTTTTTTTTTTTTTGGTTAAATCTGTAAAGATTTCTCTATCTCTGTCTCTGTCTCTCTCTGTCTCTGTCTCTGTCTCTCTCTGTCTGTCTCGCTGTCTCTGTCTCTGTCTCTGTCTCTCTCTGTGTCTGTCTCTGTCTCTCGCTTTCTCTCCCTTCCTTAAAAATTGCAACAGAATTGTATTTCACAGCTGGCATATTGATCTTAGCGTGAAGCCCCTAAGGACAGCTGCACTGTAAAGTGTTCTTCTTCTATTACAAAACAGGGTCCCTGGAAACAGATGCCTCTCTCTTCCCAGCTCCCATAGTCCTCCTCGCTGGGTTCTTCCTCTCCTTTCCCAGTTTGTTCTAAACTCTGTTAACCTGGTCCACAGCAGAAGGGTTGAGTGGCACCTATCCAGCTGTCCAGCACCACAAATGGGCCAGATAAACTAAATTAGATGCTTCATATGCTTCCAAGTGAGCTAAAATAAAAACACATCAGACATGGGGGGGTATCTTTACAGATATAATAATATTTTTTAAAATTTATATTCATTAATTTTTTTTTTTTTTTTTTTTTTTTTTGCTTTTTGGAGACAGGGTCTCACTTTGTAGTTCAGGCTGGCCCTGAGCTCACTATGTAGCCCAGGCAAGCCGCTGCGAACTCAGCAATCCTCCTGTCCCTGCCTCCCGAGTGCTGGGATTACAGGCGTGAGCCACCACGTCCGGCATTGTGGTATGCGGTGTTGATTGTTGGTGGGTGTGTCTCCACGCCCAGCATTATATGTGGTTACCGGGGATTGAACTCAGGACCTTGCGCTTGCGAGGCAGGCACCGGAACCACTGAGCTAACCCTCCGGCCCTATATTCATTAATTTTGAAAACTGTGATAGTTAAGCAAACTACAGGCAATAATTGATATTTCCCCCATGTATCTAAAATGAACTAAGATAAAATATTCCTTACAAACTCAATGTTATAATTTTATTACTATTTTGAATATTTTATAGGTGATGGAACTGGGGTGCAAAGAGTTAACTGTTAAGAATGCCAAATATAAACAAACATGTATGTAACATAGGATTTCAAGCTAGCTTAGAAAAGTGAGCGAAATAAAACATCCCAAGACTATATAAAGGTTTTTCTTAAACTTTCTAAGGATGAGTAGATTTAAGGATTTTGGAATTGGTAATCAGCCCCCCAAAATTTCAGAGTATCTTTAATCACTAGATTTGATGATTCAAAATTTCCTTTTAGGGGCTGGGGATTTAGCTCAAGTGGTACCACATCAACATTGGACCCGCAAAGGCCCAAGTTTGATCCTCAGTACTGCCGCCCCCCCAAAAAACAGTTTCCTTTTAGATATTAATATGAGGGCCAGGGATTTAGCCCAAGTGGTACCACACCTACCTTGGAAGCACAAGGGCCTGAGTTCAACCCCAATACTGGAAAAAAAATTAATTTGAAATTAAGTTTAAGCCCAGGAAACCTGTATGATTCATGGTATATGCTCTTAAACACTAAAAACTAAGTTTCCATAATCAATGTAATTAAATATATAAAATGAATTCTTAAAATATTCTGATTCATGGCCAATAGACATTAATTGAGCATTTACTATGTATTCAGTATGAGTTTTCCCTGTTGATTTGAAACCTATTGTTGCTATATTTATGTCTAAAACCTAAAATAAGGTGAAGAAAATTGCTAATCATTTTAGAAAATTTCTCCAAAACTTTCAAAAGACAGGAAAATATCAGCAAAAGTAGAATCTATAATTATCTATTTCATGCTAATATCTTTCAATGACTATAAGTGGAAGATTATGAAAGGTGTAGAAAGAGATTCACAGGGATGAAAAACAATTAAGATCTCTTATATACTAATGCCAACTTTTTAAAACAGATCTTAAGCAAAATCTTATGTATCTGCTTATGCTTATATATTTTCTTTTGAAGATTTTGAGCGAGCAATATTCTCCACAATCATCATCACCACTTTTTAGTACATAAACATTTCCATCATTATTATTTTTCCCACTTTGCATAAAGGAGATAGAGTTCCAGGTACATATTACCCAGGAACTATGCGCAGTCTTGACTCAGTTCCCTAATTTCAGCAACCCCCATATACCCATCATTGCTTCTTAGAATTAACCTGAAGATGTTATGGAAATGTGTACTTAATATTCATTTAATTTTGCCCTTGGCTGGGTGTACTGAAGTTGCTACATTGCAATGGACCTCTGCTGCCACTCAGTAAGACTTAGATTCACAATTCTTAAATAATGTACTTGTAAATTATCACATCACCATTAAAGCCTGCGGAGTGGCCTACAACATGTGGACATTAATTAATTCTTATGTATATTGCATCAGAAAACCTGCGCAAGTAGAATAAATTGTCAGCGCACAGAGAGAATATATTATGGTATTTGCTTCTGAGAAATCGTTGGTAATGTCTGTGGTAACTTTCTTTTAACTAGAGACGCCCACACCCAAAACCCCTTTCTCATGTTGTAGTAATTCTCTCCTGTTTTAGGAAGTCTCCTTCTCTGTACAGAAGCTGAAATCTCACTGTCTTTTGCAGTTTTCCTAAAATATACAATTTGAATATAGCATGTATGTTCCACTAGTCAGGAGCCATGCTATGGGTGATGAAGTTGGATCTAATGCCACGTAGGAGGCTGAACAAGGCAGAGTTTACTTGGATAATGGATCACAGTGATCTCCCCATTATACTGTCCGTGTATCACAGTGATCTCCCCATTATACCGTCCGTGTATCACAGTGATCTCTCCATTATACCGTCCGTGTATCACAGTGATCTCCCCATTATACCGTCCGTGTGTGATCTTGTTGGGAAGATCACGTCTGCTGGGTACACCTGAGTCTCCTGTGCAGCGTTTTCTTCTTACCACTGAGTGACATCCTTTCAAATCCTGAATCTAATTGTACTGAGTTTCTATTTTCTACTTCATCATTCCATGGAAAAACTTACATATCAGGAACCAGATTCTTTAATACATCTTATAAATGTTGGCGGGGAGAAAGAAGTCCCTAGTAGACTTGCTCAGATTCATTTTGAAACAGTTTGTATTTCTGCTTTATGTTACCACAACACGGACCCCTAGTAGTATCTCCAGCCCGTCACCCTCCTTAACACCTCCCCCTCTGTTATTCTAGCTTCCTGAGACATCGCACCCCCTTACCTGCTAAAAAACTAAAAAGATATTCAGTTGACAAAGAATAAGTTTATATATTTATGGGTATAGCTCATTCTGTGATATAGGTATGCACTACAAATAATTCAGTTAAGGTATATTATTTCCAACAGAAGGGAAGCCCACTAGTCCTTAAGTTAAATAATTAGAAGCACTAAAACCTCACTTTCATGTAATTAGTATTGCTGCATGTTTGTGAGATTATTTGATTCATTTACAATGTCAAACTAGTCCGATAGATCAGTGGTGCCAGGGTTTAGGCAGATGTGGTGTGGCCTTTTATGTCACCATATTTTGAGGTCCATAGAACTCGTTAAAGGATTAAAACTATTATCTGAATTGATTTGGTGGGATTTGGTGGGTGTTTGGACCTGAGAACGTGACATGAAGATTATGGAAAGTGTTATGGTTAAAGTAAAATAAGGAGGCAACGAAGAACAGTAAGTATGGGAACTCAGAAAATGAGGACTGTTCCTGTCTCATGTATTAAATGGTACAATAATCCATAAACATAATTTGTAATAAAATAACACAAGTTATGCCTTGTATGAACATAGCAAAAGAGTGAGGTACACTTCTCAGAAGTAACTTCAAACTGTTCTTGTATCAGCCATTTCATTTTTCCATCTTTATTCCTCAATCTTTCCAAAATATTAAAACAATTACTTCAAGCACATGAAACTCCTCAAAAGATAACTTTTGAATTAAAAAAAATCATTAACACATGGAATAAATGACAAGAAAGGCACCAGAGATAAGTGGGATGTCAAAGCTGAGACAGGGTTTAAAGACCCGTTGGGAAGTCAGTAAACAGCATCAATCATTTGCTGTCACCCTGGGTGAAAAATGAAAAGGGACTGATGAGCAGAGACCAGTCTTGCAGGAAAACAGGAGGCCCGGTGCTGAGAAGCGGAAGTGTCCTCTGTGTGCTTTGCAACATTTAAGGCAGTAGTTCCCAGAAAGGGTTTCCCCTGCTCAGGTGCAATCCAGTTTGAAGAGTCTGCGGATTGATGAAGCGTCACGAATGACATTCGCTGACAGCCAGTGGCACCTGTTGAATAGTTTCTCTGTCAAACATTCAAAATAAAACTGCACAGATGTGAAAGTGCATGCGTACGCAGTGAAAATACTCTACAGCAGTACCACAACACAAGCTTGATATGCTCAGGAGTTGAAAGGGTGGAAAACACTGCTCTGAATACACCAAATGTTGTACTTAAATGTCATGGAGGGTCACTTTGACTCTTTTATAATAACTTTCCTTTAAAATGAAATGGCAGCTGAGTTCTGGCACCTGCCTGGTAAGCGGAAGTTGCTGAGTTCGATCCCCAGTACCACATAGCACAGTGCGGTACATGCTGGCTCATGCTTGTAATCACAGCACTCAGGGGCCAGAGGCAGGAGGATTGCTGTGAGTTTGAGACTTGACTGGGCCTCATAATAAATTCAGGGCCAGTCTGAACTACAAAGCAAGACCCTGTTTCAAAAAAAAAACTAAAAAAAAAAATCCATATAGAAACTTAATGGTTTCCATATAGAAAAATAGAGTTCCCATATAGAAATTTTGCTGTATTTCTATTTCTACTAAAATTCAACAAATACCAGTTAAGTATCTTTAATGTTCGATCTCATATATGGTGCAGATATTGGATCCCAGGCACAATTCCTGTCTTTAAACAGATTTCACAGTGCTGTGAATTGAAAAGAGAATGAATAATAATCAGGAACTGAAGACGGAGGGCTGGGACTCCTCACTTTGCAGTCCACAACAGCAGCCCTCAACACAGATCATTTGGGAAGTTTTTCATCATTGTAACGATTGTGAGGTAATGAATTTATCAAGAGAGAAGGTTTCTTTTGCAGTTTTGGAGGCTTCAGTCCAGGTCAGGCAGGTGGCATTGCTCTGGACCTGTTCTGCTGAATCATGGGAGGAGCAAAGGACTGGAGGAAACCACTCACTTCATGAGCAAAACCAGAGTAAAGGGACCGGGGCTGGGCTGAGGCCTACTGCCTCCATCAGGGCACATCCGGGGACCTCACGCCCCCTCCCACTGGGTTCCAATTCTTAAAGCATCCATCACTTCTTTTTAAGAGTACCAGAGGCTTAGGAATCGCATCACGCCGCATTTATATAGCCATTTAATGTCTGAGGAAATGTTCCAGGGGAAACTAATGAGAAAAGGAAAGTTTCTTCAAGGAATGTTCTACCATCTATAGTGGAAGCGGGAATCTTTGCAATTTATCTATTACTTAATAGGAAAAATTAGTTCTAGAGAGATAATATCTTTCAGACTTAAACGTAGACAAAGGGAGATTTCTGAGAGAAGACAAAGTAAAACCATAAAAGAAAAGTTGGTTTTGAACCAATTTTAACACATCTATGTATCAAGACACTTTATTAGGCTTTTGTGAGAAAAAAAGCCAATAGGCAAGTTCTCTCTCTCTCTCTCTCTCTCTCTCTCTCTCTCTCTCTCTCTCTCTCTTTCTCTATCTGTGTGTCAATAAATTCGTATATACTATTTATATATATATATATGTAGTATATATATAGTATATATACTATATACTATATATATACTATATATAGTATATAGTATATATATCGTATTATACATACATATATATATGTATGTATATGTATGTATTATGTATGTATGTATCAGAGAGACGGAGAGGCAAAAATCTCACCAAAGACTTTTAGCATAGATTTGGCTTACATAATTATGGAAGCTCATAATTTTAAATCGGTACAGATACTATCTCCATGTAATTCTAAAGGCCTCAGGAGGAACTTGCTCTTCAGCCAAGGAGGGTTGGACTTTTTTCCTAATCCTGCACTTAACTGGTTGGATGAGTACTACCTGGAAGAGACGCAGTATGCTGTTGTCCGTCTATCTAGTGGAGTGTTAATCTCATAAGAAATCACACTCGTGAAAATATGATACTGCATATACCTTTTATGGAATGAATACATATGCTGCTGAAGGATGTAGCTCAAAACTGTATGATGGCTAAAATAAATAAGACTTTAGAAAACTTATGAGGCTAATCCAATCTAGCTTTACAAAATAATGTACAGTGAAATAAAAACCAGAACACTAGTAAATTCTGTGTAGAGAAAGTTGAATGGAAAGAGATATGAAGAAAATTTGTAGCATTAGATTAGTAATTTGTATCTTCATGTAGGTGATCATATGAATACTCACCTATTAAAACTAAAGAATTATCTATTTTGACCTATTCTACATTTACAAATGCATGGCATTCAGTGTAATAATTTGATATATGTTTACAGAGTACAATGATCAAATATAGAACACAGTATTTCTAGCCTTTTAAACATTGTTAAAAGCATTTGATCTACACATAAAAATTCAAATATTTATGGAGTGTGGTGTAATATTTCAATATGTCAATAAATCAAGGTAGTTAATATCCCCATCTCCTCATCGCTACCTCATTTTGGGCATGGTTGAAGCCCTCTGATCCATTTTTTCCTAAAATGTATGATAAATTAGTGTGAACTGAAGTCCCCATACTGTTCTGTAGAATGCTAGAAATGATAAATTCTATGTTTTTCAACACAGAAAATTCACCTAGGTTACAGTCAGAGAGCTACTGAGTATGTTGAACATAAATTGAAATAAAAATACCAGGTGGCTAGTGTTTGTTTAGAAAAAATGTCAGAGACATTGGGATTCACTATGATACATGGTTCACCTGAATATGTTTGAAATGATCTGAGTTTAATGTAGCTTTTAGGAACATTTTTAAAAGAATGGGAATATAAGGTAGCAATGGGTCCTGGCATCTCTGCCAAAACCCAGAAAGACTGGCTGAAATCAAAGAATACCTCTGGCTCACCCGTCCAGGGTTGGGGTGAAGGTTACGGCCAACTCCAATCACGGCCAAGTTCAGAGTCAGTGCTTACAGAATGATGACGCCTAGAATATAGGCTGAAAGAAGAGAATTATTCTATTTGAAGTTAATTGATGGAGAAGAAAATACTGAGTTATTTTGCTCCCTAAGGTAAATAAAGTACATGTAAAGTCAAGTATAAGAGCTAGAATTAAATGATACTGTCGCTAGAAAGTCAGTTCACAAGTTCATTCTTTCAAATGAAGTTGTTAATCAGAAGTAAATAATTCAATGAGATGCTCCATATAAGTACAAATCTATGTTCCAAATTCAAATACACACAACTTAAAAATATTCTTTTGCTTATTTGTAACTGATCTTCCTTTTAAAATAAACACAAATAGTCCTTACATCGATTTCAGAATAAAATCTAAGGGGAAGTTCTGTTCAGATAACTCCTATCAAAAGTTCCTGAGATCTATCACTGTAGAGAGACACTTTTATGGATGGGAGGATATTGGCGGGTCATAAATCATGCACAAATACTGCGGTCAGTCGGTGGAAAGTTTAACTTGTTTTGTTTTTCAGAGATAAGCTCTGATGTATATTAGATGGCAGAATTTGGCCCCCAGTACTATTTGAAGTCTTTTTCAAGGTGGTCAGTAATTCAGATTGTCAAAAAGAAAGTGCCCTTGGCAAAGACAATAAATCACATGGTTATGGAAAAAATAAATGAAGCACAAAACTCTAATCTGATTTTCACTTTTTGAGTGCTATATAAGATGAAATAGCAAATGTTTAACCAGTACTAATTAAAACCAGCATGTGGAAGAAAGATTACCAGTCCTTGCGAAGTGGCTGTCTGCAGAAATCTTTTGTGTATCATCTCATTTAACCTCAGAAAGCATTGCTAAATTGTGCTTCACATCTTTCCTTTGATGATGCATATTGCATCAAGTAGAAACCTTGAGTAATTTCCTGGACATCAGAGTATGAAAAAATGATAAATGTTTCATATTCCAAAGTTCACGTACATTCCTTTGAAAGAGTAGTAGAGGACCTAAATATTATCAGTAAAAGCAAATCTGGGTACTTAGTTTTAAATGAGGAGTTTTTGTGAGACTTAAAATTTCATTTACCTTTCCCTTTACTGTCCCCTAACCCCCACTTCCTTTTTTACCTCTGAACATTTTCTTCCGACTTCACAATACCTGTCATACATACTTGATTTCATTTACACCTCCAGTTTCTCATACTAGAGAAATGAGTATTTATACATCGGTGTCCCATTTATTTTACTTCCGAGTGTGACCTCAAGGTACATCCGTTTAAGTATAAATGTCTCTAATTCATCATTTTTATGGCTGAGTAATACACCATATTTAAAAAACACATCTTTATCCAGTCTCCAGTTGATGGAGAATTTGGGCTGTATACAGGGAGGGCAGAGCAATGGGAAAAGTGAGAATCAGGGTATACCACGGACAGGTGCAAATTCTCAAAGTTGAATGTGACCATAATGCCTAGCTAAAATGTACCAATAAACTTAATAAAGGGAAAAAAATCACTTACTTTCTTGCTTGCATTTTCCTTTGTTCCTGGGCACACTTATAATTTTTATATCCATATATTTATTTAATTTTACTGAAAATTTTCAGTAGTTCTTTTGTCTCTAAATTATTTTTTTTCTTTTTCCCCAATGAGGAGCTAAATAGGAATTTAAAGCTAGAAGTTATTCCTTTTACTCAAGCTGATTTAATTCGACCTACAAATAAAAAAAAAGCAACCATGATTTGAGGTTATTGATGATAACAGTTGACTAAGGGAAGAAAGTGCATGAGTTCAAAGTTCAAGCTAAGATGCAGAAGGTCTGCAGCTGCAGGCAGTGGTCATGGTGTCTGTAAGCGTCTAACAGAGCTTTGTACTTGGCCCAGGATGTGGCAGAGATGTCACGGGGGCATGCTGCAGCAGGAGATTTTGATCTAAGGTTTGTCCTTCTGGACATTATATGGTGTTTCCATGAAAACACTCGTGCAAAGTGAAAGGATCTGAGAAGCAATATTGCTGAGGAAAGATGCGTTCCAAGCCTCGAGGGATGATTGCGAGTACATGAACACCGGAAAGCTGGGACCCCTGGAGCTCTTCCACGGACCGGCCGGAGAATATCGGATTCCCATCATTATAACAGTCAAACAACTAGAAAAGCACTGGGGTAGTTCAGTGGACTACTCCACTTGTTTTTCCAACATGGTTTAGGTCAGCTTGGTAATCAAATTATTCATTCTGCTTTCATGCTGCGTGTTCAAAAAGATACCTATGAATATTAGCGATACTACTTAACCCAAAATTGGGGAGCATTTAATGTGTCTCTCAATTTTCAAGAATCTTGCATAAATGGTCACTAGGAAAAGTAAAAGGAACAGGTGATCTGAAAACATACATTTAAATATTTCTTTTGATCCTTCTCATAGCGAACTCTATTTTTATTTATAGCAAGATAAAATAAGGAATGGATAGAGTAAAATTCCATAATGAAATGTATCATTAAGTGGAAAGTAGCTCACAAATCAACATTTTATAAATAATTACTCCCTTAAGCTGGATTTGGAGCTTTGTATGACAACCTATCATGAGATTTACTGAAATGTATCAGGAGAATAAGTTTTATGCAAAAAGTTTTCTGCAGATCGTTATCAAATTAAACTGAAGAAACAAAATTTGTACAAAGGAAGAATCAGCAATGGGTAACAACTTTTATACCTAGATTTTAGTTATTAGGAGGCTGGGTAATAATGAGAGAAAAAGTTGAAACCATCATCTTGTTCAGGTGTAAGTAATTTTACTAAATATGCAAATGACTGTAAAATGTGTGTGTAGTGTCTAAATTCCAAGTGTTGACACAGTATTTCACCATGGGGATCAAAATGCATAGAAAAGAAAAAAAAACGCATTACCACTGAGAAGGATTACAATTTGATACACTTCAAAGTCAGTGAGTTGGGACTAGGGCATTATGTAAAGTTAGAGGATGAAGTTTGTTTATGGTACATTTTAATTTAGTTACTTAAGCTTCATTCCTGATTTCCTATACTTGCAACTCAAAAATAATTTTAAAGTGAATAAAAGATATGGAGAAAGTAGCAGTCTCATTATTGACTTGTTTTTTCCATACTGAAAGGATGTAAAGTAATGTAAACACCAAATTCTATCAGTATACTGGAGAGGCTCTTTTTAGGCAAATGGCACATTCCATGGCTTTGAACGGTGGGATTCATAAAGAACATCAGAGGAATTAGAGTAAGAACTACTATATCTTTAGTAAGCTTTCTGCAACAATAGTAAATTAAGAACATAGACCAGTTGTAGTGGTGCAGACATGCTGCCCAAAATATTTGGAAAACTAATGGTAAACAGTTGTTTGAAGGGCTTTGCAGACAGTCTAGAGAGCTCAAGAGAAAGATACAAACACTTGAAAAACAAAGAAAAAGTGAGGAGTGTTGGCACACACAGCATACTGGCAAGTTGAGCCAGAATTGTAAGTTTGAGACTAGCTGGGCAATTTTGTGATTTAGCAAAAAAAGTTTCAAAAATAAAGAGTTAACAATATAGTTCAGTTCCGTGAAATCCATATCCTGCTGTAATAAAACAAAATAAACTATGGTTTTAAAGTTAATAATTTAGAAAGAAATATTTTAATTATTTAAATTAAATAATTAAAACAAGAGATATTTTGTTTTGCTAGTCCTAAACAAGGTTTTATAGCTTTTTATTGTCTCCTTTCTTCAATCTACAATACTGGCTGATATTGTTTATAAAATATAATTTTCCAAAGTTAAGGGAAAAATGAAGATATCATATATAATTCTACTAAACACCTGTGAGACAATACATACACATTGTACCTTATATTGGTTACTGTATTTCCTTAAGACATAACAAAGTTTACACATTTTCACTGGAAAGGAAAATAAAATGGGAAAATGAAATTGAATTTATTTATTGCTACTTTTTTGTTGCTTTAGGTAATTATTCTTTAAAATATAAAATTCTTGTGACTCAGAATGTTGCATATATATTATGGTACAATTATTAGCATATAGTAACAAATGATATGTGGCAAATAATAGATACGACTGGTAAATAATGTTGCATATATATTATGGTACAATTATTAATATATAGTAATAAATGATGTGTGGTAAATAATAGATATGACTATAAATAGTTATAACTTTAGACTTAAAAATACATATAGGCCTAATTATAGTATCTGACTTAAAGTACATTTAGACTGACATTAATACAGCTGCTTCTATATACTTTTGGTTTCAATTTCTTTTTTTTTTTTTTTTTTTTTTTTGAGATAGGGTCTTGCTTTGTAGTTCAGGCTGGCCTTGAGCTCACTATGTAGTCCAGGCAAGCCTCGAACTCAGCAATTCTCCTGCCTGTGCCTCCCGAGTGTTGGGATGACAGGCATGAGCCACCACGCACAGGACTGTGGTATGGTATATGGTTTGATTGCTGGTGGACGTGAGTCACCACTCCCAGCATTGTATGTGGTTACCGGGGATCGAACTCAGGACTTTGCGCTTGCAAGGCAGGCACCGGAACCACTGAGCTATATCTCTGGCCCTTGGTTTCAATTTGGATAGCATCATTTTCCACCCCTTCTTAGGTGGTCCAAGGGTGTCCTTAAAAGTGAGAAGAACCTCATTTATGTGCAAATGGATACACCTGGAGGACACACTAATAAAGGAAATAAATAGATCACAGGCAAATACTGGATCTTCTCTTTGATATGAGCACCTGTAGATGTAAATGAGCTCTAGAAGGTATGACAGGGTTTTTTTGTGTGCGTTTTTGAAGAATGAAATTCATTTGCACTTAAGGTAATTATTGATAAATAAGGACAAGCTACTGGCATTTTGTTGTTTTCTGTTTTTTATTTGTCTCCCCACCACCACCATGTGGCCTTGCCTTTCCCTGTAGTGGCATGCTTTGTATTCTTTCTATTATGTGTGTCTACTGAAGATTTTTGCTATGTAGTGATGATGAGGTTTACATACAATATTTTACAATGATCTGTTTTAAGCAGGTAACAATTATGTACTTTCATCTTCATGGTAATTTAGTTTTTGATGTAAGCATGTGCATTGTTTTGTGTGTATTCTGTAACTTTTTAAAGATCTTGTTGTCATCAAAGTTCTTTCTTTCAACTCTAATGCATAAAAATGGTTCACATATGCCAACTACAGTTCCAAAGTATGCTGAACATGGTTTTGCATTATTTGCTTCATTTATTTTTCAGGTTTATAAATTTTCATGTTATTAATTACTGGCTGTTTCCATTTAAAGAATTCCCTTAGCAGTTCCTCTAAGGCAATGCTACTGGCAATGAACACTATTACTTTTTACTTATCTGAGAAAAAGTATATGTCTCCCATTTCTGATGGAGAATATTATCAAATAAATTCATCTTGGTGAACAGTTATTGCTTTCAACACTTTGAGCATATAATCTAACTATCCCTTGGCCTACAGTGGTTCTATCGAGAACTCTATTAATACCAGTGTTATATTACCTTCTGTGTTATATATTACTTTCCTATTGTTGCTCTCAGAATGTCGTCATCTTTGATTTTGTTTCATAGAACTATGCATTATTTTTCTAGTTTTAATTTTTCATTAGTACATATTTGCAGTACATAATGATTACACTCCTTTTGTGGAGTTGATATGTGAACATAACACAGCTCAGTCCTTCTTTAAATACCCTTTCCTTCTCTTCCTTCTCCTTCCATTTCTTGATCTGCTACCCATTTAACAAAATTTTATTTCCTTATTTCTATTACCTATTTTTATTTTGCTTTCTGTTTATATTTTGAGTTTCACATATAGGATAAATCGACCAGCGTTGCATCTCATATACCTAATTTATTTCATTCCCCTTTATGGTCTTAAGATGCACCCATTTTCATCACATGACTTAAACTGCCTTCTTGTTAAGTTTTTGGTAGAATAGCCCTCCATTATGTGTAAATGCCACATATTTATTTATCCCTTTATCTATTGACGGATATATAGGGCACCTCTAAGATTTAGTGTCTATGAATTGTGCTGTTACAGTATGAGGATGTGTGTATTACTGTAATACGATGTACTTAACACTTAGAAGAAAGTGCCTAGACAGGGAATAGCTGATTCAATGGAATTTCTAGTTCTACTTTTTTGAGTAATCTCCATACTGACTTTGAGTGATTGCTTTAGTTTACATTTCCACCAATATAGAAGAATCCGTTTTTCTCCTGTAGCTTATAAAATTAATTATTATTTGATTTCTTGATGATTATTACTCTTTCTTGAGTAAAATGAAACTTGGTGCACTTTTTCTTTTTGATTATTATATGTCTTAATAAATTGCCTCTTACTTTAAATTTAACTAAAGCCATCTTCAATTTCTGAGCCAACCTATTCACTTATTTTCCCAGATAGGACATTTTTCAGCCATTCTTATTAAAAAAAAATACTGGATCCCTTTCTTTTTTTGTTCTTTATTTTCTACTCTGCATGTTTTATCTGGTATGTCACACTTTACTCTTGTTCACTCTCTCTTCTTTTATCTTATTTGAGCAAATAATATAAAAATTTCAGTATTTCACTCATTTTTTTTTTTTTTGAGACAGAGTCTCACTTTGTACTTCAGGCTGAGCCTGAGCTCACTTTGTACGAGGCAGGCGCCAGAACCACTGAGCTAAATCTCCGCCCCCCCCCTTTTTTTTTGAGACAGGGTCTCACTTTGTAGTTCAGGCTGGCCCTGAGCTCACTACGTAGCCCAGGCAAGCCTTGAATTCAGCAGTCCTCCTGCCTCTGCCTCCCAAGTGCTGGGATTACAGGTGTGAGCCACCACACCCGGCTCCACTCATTAATTTTATCATTAAACAAATAAGTTTAATTTATTTTTGTGATTCTGAGGTCTCTTGCTTTCTTCGCCAGTGAGCTACATCTCCATCTCATTTAAAACTTTTATTATAGTCTGTGTATTACTTTCTAATCGCTGAGACTCAATACTTGAAAATTCTATCTCAAAAGATAAAAAATTACATTTTGGCTTACAATTTGTACCAATTTCAACCCATAGTCACCTATGAGTACATGAGGCTCCGGATGAAGCCGTAACATTCTGCCCTTGGCTCCCAAGACGCCTACATCTTAATGTATAAAGTATTTAGTCCAATTCTTAAGAGTTGCCAAAGTCCTAACAGTTTTAGCGTTACCGAAAAATCCAAGTCCAAGGTTACTTCTGAAATGTAAGTCAAGGTCTTTACTGTGAACCCCTGTAGAAATCGAACAGAAAATTAAACACTTCCAATCACAAAGGCACGCGGTCAACATTCCCATTCCAAGAGTGAAAATTGGGAGAGAGAAAGGAAGAGGATCACAGCAAGACCAAAATCCAATAAGAAAGATCCTGTATTTCCATGTCCAGGAAGCTGGGCATTTAAACTGTGCTGAGCTGTGAACTCCGAGGGCGGGTGTGGTCCGGCCACCACAGCGCCCTGCGGCGCTGTGACGCTCCGGCTTCTCTCTCAGGCTCGCTTTGACCCACACTCCCGGCTCCCCCAGTGCCCTGCATGTCCACTGCGCCTTCAGCTTCACACTTAACAGTTTCATGAACTCTTCTCTCAGAGAAACACTGTCTGAACTCTCCCTCACTTTCTTGTCAGATCTGGGTGGAAATTTCCATGACTCCATAACCTTGCATTCTCTGTACAGGTAAAAGCAGCACCACAAAAATGAGGCAAAATTTGACACCCCTGGAGAGTAGCCA
>PVIC010013557.1:0-38144 GCA_004025085.1 Thryonomys swinderianus
AAAAAAAAAAAAAAAAGACTCCTCAAGCACCACACCCACAGCCGCTGGTAGCGTAGTTCAGAGCCCCAGGCCTGGTCTCCACGGATCTGCAAACTAGGTTTGGGCGTGGGGGTGACGGCTATCCCGAGCGCCCTAGCCCCTCTGCCGGCCCAGGTATGTCCACTGACCAGGCTCAGCTATGGAGGGGGCCAGAGATCTGTTTGTGGTCTGCTCAGTACAGCTATCCGTCTGTTCCCCAAACCCAGAGCCCCAGGCCCGGCCCAGGGGCGCCGGGAGATTGGGGTTGGAGCTACCGGCCCTGGAGGCTGGTGGGAGCGGGAGAACGTACTGCCAGCCCTGAAGCAGGCTGGGCTGGGAAGGAGGGGGTCCACTTACCTTTGGAGATCGAAGAGGCGGGGGGGGGGGCTCTGAGCCTGCGGAAACCTTCTAGATGCCCCCTCCCTAAGGCCGCCCGCGGGCCCTAACGAGGTATCCGAGGGGCGGGGCGGGAGAGGCGGAGGGATCGGCCGGCGGCAGGCGCAGGAGCTGAGTTGTTAGAGCATCTCTGGAGAGGCCGCCTTTTATGGGCGTTATTAGCGCCCCTGTCTAGACTGGAGACGACACCTCCTCTGTGTGTAAACAGAGGCGGCGGGCCCAGGCGGGAAGGGGGGTGTCGCGTCTAAGGGGCAAGCGGCCCTCCCTTTCTCTGGCCACCGGAAGATCAAGGCCTTTTCCACCCTCCCCCCTTTCCCTCTGCTCCCTGTGATGTCAAGGTCAGAAAGACCTAGTCACGGTCAAGGCTAAAAGAGGAAGAGCCTGGTTGGTTGTGAAAAGGCGCTGGCCCCCTCCTCCTCCTCCTCCTCCCAGAAGCCCCTAGCTCCCCAGGGCCCCTCAATCCTCCACCAACGTATGTCTAGATACACATCTGCCTGAACCAGCCCTTGGAGTTTGCTTGAGGACGAGCCTGATACCAAGGCACTCAGGCAGCCCCTGAGGTGCTCTCTTTTGAACAAGATGATGCCGCAGAGGGAGCTGCAGCAGGAACCCTAGCTGCAATAGAAAGGCCTTTTAGAGAGATGGCACCTCTGACCTTCACTGGCCTGCTGCCCCCTCCCGTCCACTGCTGACCGGGCTGCCTGTGGATCAAACTCAGGAGAAGATGGTCTCAGGAGGGATCTTCGAGAGAACTGCTGGTCTTGTTCCCTCAGGTGGGTTCCGGGCGGGCGTGGGACTACTAGCTGAATCACCTATTTAGCGATGGCCCTGGGTCTGAAACTAACACCCGCAAGGAAGAAATTTCCCCCCTGAAAGTCAGGAAAGGACCTAGCTGAGCACGTCCTGGCAACCCACGGAGAGTACTGTGAGTAAACCCACCTATGCACTCAACCCTGGCATCAGACTATGAGAAATAACCCTTGGTCCCTCAGTCTGTTGTTTTTTAGAGGAAAACCTCAGGGTGTGCGGCCTGTGAGACCTCTGTGACCCCTCGTGCCCTCCTGAAGCCTTACTCTAACACAAACACTCGAGACTGAGCTCGGGAAGAAGAACCTCTTACAGGTACAAATAAAGAGGAGAAAATTAATTCTAAACCCTGAGATGAGTGTCCAGGCTGACAAAATTCTTATGTACATATTTGCACACACACACACACACAGACAAGCATTTTCTATTGTTCAAGCCCCCCCCCCCCACTTCCTCTCTAACACACACAAAAACACACGCCTCTTCCTTACAAGAATATTTATCTCACGGTGCCCCAAATAACAATACCAAGTCTTACTGGGAAGACAGGAGACCAACACAATCAGGCAAGGCATAATATATTTCTCAGCTGTGCCCTCCCAGAACACACACACACACACACGCACAGAGCTTCCTTACTCTGATAAGAGATTGTCAAGGCAAAAATTAATTCAGGCATGATAACCCTGTTCCAAGATCAACCTGAATATGTTTAGTCGAATGCTTGAGATCCCCTACCCAGCACACTGGAACTGGAGTCCTTCCCTCATCAGTGTCCCAGTACATCCAAATGGCGCTGCAGAGCGTTCCTCTTCTTTTCCATCAGCTCTTCTTGGCTCTTAGGATGAGCCCCACAGTATGGGATGACTTGATTTTTTTTTTTTTGACAGGGGATCGCCATAAGTTGCAGAAGTGAGACAAAACTTCTGGGCTGAAGTGATCCTCTTATCTCAGCCTCCCAAGTAGTTGGGAGTGCAGGCACACACCACTCTACCCAGATAAGACACAATCATTTGATTCTCTCTGGCTTTAGATGCGGAAGTGAGAATCCTGGGAGAACTCGACTTTTCTTTATCCGTTGAGTCCCCAACTCCCACTGTGCCTACAGTTGTATCTTGGGACTACCCTAAATAGTCAAAGGGCTGGAGACTCATATCAAAAAAGCCCGTGTATTTTTTCCCCCAACACTATTCAGTCTTCAGGAGAAATCCAGGGGTTTATTGGGAGGGTAGTTGGTGGGAAGAAATGGGAGATGGAATTACGACGAATGTTATTTTTTGGAGAGTCACCTATTCCCTCTCAGGTCTCTGGCCATCATGTGGTTCTCTGGTGCTTGCCCAGAGTGCGATGAATACAACAGAACTGGCAGCCACAGTAGCAGAGCCTTCAGGAGGGTGAATTGCCAGGCTCTCAGGCTCTTTGTCTTTCAGACTGTGTGTGTGTGTGTGAGAGAGAGAGAGAGAGAGAGAGAGAGAGAGAGAGAGAGAGAGAGAGAGGGAGAAGAATTGTTTCTCCCCCACAAACATTTACTTAAATGAAAATTAAAAATCTCCAGCCCCATCAGGCCAAGAGGAAAATGGAGGACTCTGATTTCCAACCTGATGCCTCCGCCTCCAGTCTTTCTGTGTCTCAAGAGGGGAAAAATATTATATATAAATAAAAATTGCTGCAGTAAAGATTTAATCTGAGATAACATTGTTTTAGGCTATATTGCTTTTTAAAAGTCTCTTAACCTGACAACTTAACGATCTCATTAACTCTGCCAGATAGGGAGATAGGCACAGACGCGACAAGCAAAACAAATTAGTGGCAGCATCTACATGGGTTCCTGATTGCCTGGAAGAGTGGGGTTCCCGGGAATGTTAGAAAGTGAAAGTAGGGCTGGCTTGGCAAACTAGGGGCCCAAAGGATATTAGCATTATGCTCTTTCTTCATCAGTTAAAGGGAAGAAAATAGCATATTCAGGGAAAGTTAAACTCAAAGCTGCCCCTAGTAGGCTGCATAAACTCCTTTCCAAGCCCAGCTCTGGCCCCTGAAATGGCCAGAGATTTGGGCCCCTCTGAGAGCAGTAGGACTCCTGGAGGCCTAACGTTAGCTTCCACCCACCTCTCTTCCCACCCCTACCCCACCTTCTCCTAGCTAGCTGGGATGTTGTGTTCTTAGCACTCAGAACCAGATCTGAGTCCCAACTGGTGTGTGTGTGTGTGTGTGTGTGTGTTTCTAGGATCAAAGCCAGGGCCTTGTACAAGGCACACAAGCACACTACCACTGAGCTCTGTCCTCAACCCTGAGCCCCAGCTCTTAATGGAAGTGGCCAGCAATGTCCTTTACATACTTACCTAGTTCTGGGCTTCTCAATGGCAGATCACCTCTTTCTGCTCCCAACATGAGCTCCTCTAAATTGGGGACCAGGATAGGCAGTTTCCTTTTGTCTAGTTAGTGCACATAATCAAAATAACTCAAAAACTTAAGTGGAGCAAAGTATAGGTTGGAGATGTATTGAGCAAGCTAGCCATGATGTCTCTACTCTTCCCCCCACCCGGTCTGCCTGAGTCAGGACATCCATCCATATGGTAGACTGCCCTGAAGAGCCAGTAGACAGAAGAAACCTCAGAAGGAATCTGAGTAATAAAATCAAGGCCAAAAAAAAGAGATATTTTATTTTAAAAACAGGTTTGTGGGTTGTTTTTGCATTCAGTACATTGTCATCCAGACATCACAATACTATATACAGATACACAACATTAAAAAAAAAAAGAGCCTATTTTGGATGGACACTTCAAAAGAACACTGTTTTGTAATGTGCCAGTGGGAAGGGAGGAGGTAAAGGGGCCCCCACAGCACCGAGTTGGCTTTCAAGGAGGGTAACATTAGGCAGCATCTCCATTTAGGCAGCTAACTGGGGGCCAGTTATTTTAGCCTCCTAGGCCAGCTCTTCTAGCTTTCCTTGGGAAAAGCAGAAGTGAAAGTGTGAAACCTCTCCCAGGGTTTTACTCCGATGATGAACGGGTGGCTGGCGAGGAACTCTGCTTTGGCACCTACTCCGTCCCCTTGGAGGAGAAGTTTATCCGTAGAAAACTTCTGCTTCTGAGCTTGGCCTAATTCCAAGCCTAGGAGAGAGATAAGCTGCATTTAACAGCGTGGCTGGAGTTTTTGTCTTCCTTGGATTTCCACATGACTGAGAGAGCAGATCAGGGGAGGGGAAAGACAGCTCTGAGAAGAGAATTATTTCTGCGTTGAGGCGGAGCCAGGGGCTGCACCAGCTCCAGCTTTTGTAGAAAGAAAGAAAACCTACAAGTTCCAAGCATGGTCCGTACTCTGATCACGCTGCCCAGTCCCTATAATTATCATTCATATTAACATGACTTTGAAAATATGCACAGAGAATCATAAGTGGGAAATCTTGCCTATGGAGTGTGGGAGGGTTAGACAGAAAAAAGGAGGTACTGGAAGGAGAGTATGAGCTCACCAGATCTGTGCCCAGGCTGCGCCCTTCGGGAAAATCACCTACCATCCTGGGCATAGAAAGGGGCAAGGGTTGGGTCATTCGGGACCTCCCAACCCTGCTTTGGTTGGAATGATGGGGCTCCCGCCGACACTTGGCTTTTTGCTGAGTCGAAGAGCGAAGAGCGAGGGCCAAGGGGAGTAGAGGCCAACAGCCTTCCTCCCAAAGCCCACCCAGACCCACCTCCAAAGCTGCTGGGAGACCGTGGGCACCATCTGGATGGGGTGGAGATGGGCTAGGGAAGGGGGTAGGGCAAGGCCGAGCACAGCCTCAAAGACTCTGCCTCCCCGCACGCGCGCGGCGCGTTTCCTCTTGTCAACATTAAATACTTTCTGCACCGGCGCAGGGTCCTTCGTCCTTCAGTGGGTTCGGTTATGGTACAAAGCGGAGACATAAATAGATGGGGCGGGCGGCCTGCTGGGCGGTCAGGTGGAGTGAAGATGAGGTGCTTTCGATTTGCTGACCACCTTCTTCTCTTTGACCCGCCGGTTCTGGAACCAGATGGTGACTTGGCGCTCGGAGAGGTTCGTGGTGGCTGAGATGCGCCGGCGCTTCTCTTTGGTGATGAACTTGCTGGCCGCGTACTCCTTCTCCAGCTCCTTCAGCTGCACCTTCGTGTAGGGCACCCGTTTCTTGCGCCCGCGCCGGTAGCTGCTCACCTCAGGCTGTAGGGGAACCACGTCTGGGGGAGGAGAGAGAAGGCAGGCGGAGGAAGTGAGGTGTGAAGACGCCAGGGCCAGGAGACTGCCCCGGGAGGGCTTCGGGCGAAGGGACGAAAGGGGTGCTGGCACATTTCTCCCCCTGGTGAAGCCCTCTCATCCTTTGCACCCCGGTTATTAGCAAGCCACAATAGGGAGGTCGCTGGGTAACAGTCTACCCCACACACTTTAAGGAAAAGGGCTCCTCAAAGTAATCAAGGTAGTATTTTAACGCACTATTTAAAAAATCAAATGGAATACCCCCCCCCAAAGAGGATGAACAAAGCATCAATTTTGAAAGAAATGCGCGATCAGTATCACTGATTTTTTTCTTTCTCCTCAGGCTCTAAGGTGACTCTGCAGAGCATCTGAGGAACCTTGAACCCTTTGAGAGGATCTTCCAAATTTCCCCTGGCCCGCCATGCCTGCAGGATTTCGGGTATCTGGAAAAATCTCTTCCAAAAGTGAGCTCATTTGGATGTCAATCAGCCTGTACCCTGCCCCATCGTCTGAGGAAGGAATTCTGTAGTATGTTTGGAGTGGGCAGAGCGAGTGGAGGTCAGCTTCAGTGGGCACCGACCAACTGAGTCCTCATGCCGTTGGGCACTGGCCCTGAACCAGGAACAGAAAACACCAACACAGGAGGGGAAGCACACGTGAGGGGCTGACTGCTCTTGAAGTGGGGGGCTGATGTCGTGACCTCAACCCAGGTTGGGAGATCCTGCCTTGAAAAACAGGGAGTCAGGTCCCTTTAAGCAGGGGATCCAACCAAACAGAGCCAACTGTTCACCCATTCACTTCCTGCAAGGCTGGAGGAAACTACTGTGCACCAATGCCAACCTGAAATCCTAACCTTGTCATCTCAAGAACTACTATTGCAGTTTCTTTAGGCTCTGAGAATTTCACAGCACCTAAAAATAATAAATGGGATTCATTCCCATCTTCCACTCCCTGCCCTCACCCATGGCAGTAAAAGGTCATAGCACACTTTCAAGGAGAAGTGGGAATGAAGGTAACTATCTGAATAGCAGCCCTCAGTTTTTCCCATGGAACTGTTAGACCTCATCAGGCAGAACCTAACGAAGGGGACTGGATATCTTAGGTTTCCTCTTCAATCATACTGTTCTCTGACTGGAGACAGAGCCCACAGTGAAGATAACATGTCTCTGTTGAAATGCTTCCTGATATCCTACTCTCACAAAACACCTTCCTTATACCAATTCTCGTTGGGTCTACAGGATTCAGCATGGACACAGAAGAGGCCACAATCAAATACAGGGAGAAACAGCACTCAGTGTTAAAAGGGGGGAAGTGTCCAGTGACCTGCCTGGCTGTCTTCATGGTAACAATTTCTCAGGCAAATTGTCCAGCTTGTCATTTCTCTCTGCCTTTATGTAAATAAGCCAAGGGTTTGGTTTGGTTTGGTTTTAACCTGAAAAACAAACACCTTAACTTTAACAGGCAAGATCATTTGGGCTAAAAGAGTTTTCGGACAGATAATTTTTAAAAACTTTCAGTGCTCAAATTGTTTTATTCTTATAGCTATTACCATGGTTAGGGAAACTGATGATTCAGGGACAAGAAAAATTAATGGGGCAAGTAGTAACACTGTGAGTTTTTGTTTTTAAATCCTCCAAACAGTTTTTTCAGGTTTATTTTATTAAACCCATTTTACAAAATCTGGAATCAGAGACCTAGGGTGGGTAAACAGCAGAACAAGATTTTAAATGCACACTTTTGTAGCTCTTAAAATAATGATACATTAAAAAATAATGATCCAATATATTTGAAAATAGAAACGCAACCCAGCTTTGAAACGTCTTTTTCCATGGACAGCAAAGTAGACTAAATGTGGGCTTAGTTTCTGAATTAACCACATACTTGTCCCTGGGTTTGTTTTTCAGCCTCATTATCTGTACACGCTCATAATTACTTATGCAATTTTAGTACCTCGAACTCCAATTTAAATTTCCAGTGATGTTTAATCCACACAATCTAAAAGTTCAGTTTAAGAAGTAGGCACTGGGTCTGCACTGATTATTTTTTGCTATAGGCTCCCAAGGGTTGACTGTCTAAGTTTCATGGATTAGACCAAACTGTCTAAGTTTCATGCCATGGATGAGGTTTCTCAGAGCCAGAGGCATTGAAGAGAGACAGTGGTGTTTATGCCTCAGGTTGTTCTGAGCTCCTCTGGAGACAGCTCCAGTCTTACCTTCCCAAAGCAGCCCCCCTTTCATTGTCTATTGCCTATGGAAAGGAAGTGGGAGCTCTAGATGCGAAAACATCTGACACCCAGACCTGTGTCTACACTGCCTTCAGGGAGTGGAGACTTGGCTATTAATTTCCCAATCACCCCTTCTCTAGTCTCTTTTAGATCACAGAACCAATCCCTTTATACCTAGAGGCATAATCAACACCTTGGCTAAGAATAAAAATCAGGTCAATGCTCAACCCAACCTTTCTGTTGGGACCGCAGGGGACTTTCTGTGTATAGGTTCCCACAGTCCACCCACTCGATTACCCACCCTCAAAAGCAGGCTCTGGGCTCTGAAGAGTGTCTTATCCTGATAGAAATGCTGCTAGCTCCTCTTCTTAACCCAAATGTGCCCACTGTTGTTCTCCTTCTTCTTCTTCTTTGACCCCAGCTACTTCTCTCTCTCCTCCCTAATTCTCTCTTGGAAATTCTGTACCTTATAGTAAAAGAAAAAGAAAAATATATCTAAACTTACTACAGGGAAGGGGAAAAAACATAGCAATGAAGCGAGGGTCTCTATAATTGGGAGAAGGAAGAAGCCACAACACATCTCGGCCCTAATTATCTGGATCATTCTGAACAATTGCCTCCATCTCTCACACCAGCCCAGACTGCCGTGGATGAGGTTTCTCAGAGCCAGAGGCGTTGAAGAGAGACAGTGGTGTTTATGCCTAGATGTTGCTGAACAAACCATAATTGCATAGACAGAGTTATCTGGAAATCTCACTACTTCTAAAAGATCTGTGTGGGTAGAAAGATAGAGGGTGTCTGAAGATAATTTCTTTTTCATCTGTCTTTTGCCTGGACCTCAGCACTCACAGAGATACACCAGTCTGGCTCTACTTGCGCTCAGGGAGGATGAACACAGGCTGCTGAGGCGAGCTGGGCTTTGTATCCAGTTTTACTTCCACGCTGCAATTTGCAAGTGTATTAAATCTCAGTTGGGCTATTTTTTTTCAAAGATATTTTTCTCTAGGAGGCTATGATCGAAAAGTGTTTATTTTAAATTAACGCTTTTTTTTGCTCATAAAAGGCTTTCAAATGTTGGCTTTGCTTAAAGATGTTTCTGTGTTTGTCTCCAATCTTATCCTCACTGAGATATCTGAGCCTCTTTCTTTTTTGCCTCTTTAAACCTTTGCCCATTGTTGTGGGCCTCTGCTGCTGACCACAGTGGGCCCAGCCCAGCGGGGACTGGCTCCCTGCCATGACCCATCCCCGTGGGCTCCACTGCCTCGGGAATTCCTGCTGGACCTTCTTCTCCTAAGAGACTTTCTGCTTTGGTGAGAAGAGGAATAAAGAACACCTTCTTTATAGTGCACCTACATGCAAGCTATCTCTGGAAATGTATTATGTGTTTCACATTAGGTGGTTAATAAAACTCTCATAGACATTTCAGAGGCAACACATGATGCCGTATACTAAAATGTACACTAAAATGTTGTCATCCTCAATGCTGCCAGTCAGAAATGGAATCCCTCGTGTTGAGCCCACTCGGGTATTGAGTTGTGTTATCCTATGTAACCTCATAATGTCTACAAGAATATTATTTACCACGCTAACAATTTCCAATCACTTTTTGGATAGTACTGGGGATTGAACACAGGACCTTATGCCCACTGGAAAAGCACTCCACCCCTGAGCCACTTCCCAACCCTTATTCAGTGGTTCTTCACTGCCTACCTTTTTCCAATCCCGCATGCAGAGGAATTTCAGGCTCAGGAAGGAAGTTTTGGGGGCTATACTTTCTAAGAAAACATCCCGGGACTCAGCATATGGGGGACCCTCTGGGTGGTGCAGAAAGACATCTATGGCAGCCCTCTAACTCTTCAGGCCTTATAAAGGAGAACCTTCTCTTACTGAGGTCTGTTTACTGAAGAGCAGCCTCAAATTTGGAATTATCTAGACCTGATGAAAGTCCTATTTTTTCAAGTAGAGCGGAACCCAAAGCTCCTGATGTTATCTGGGGAAACTTGGGACTGGCCTTTCTGCCCTGGGGAATGATGGGAGTTGCCCCCCTATTCAGACAGCCTCTATTGGGGAAGGAAAAGGGTATTAAGGACTTCTTCTCTCCCATACACAGCCAGATAGACCCAGGAGTCCAGCCGGTACCCTGGATCCCAGATTTGCACAAGTCTCCTTCCTCCTCCCTTTATCCTAGGCCCTTTTCTGTCTCTGGGCCATGGAAGTGACTATCCACTACTCTATGGGGAGCTGTCAGTGGAAACGTGCATGGTATTTGAACTCAGTTTACCAAAGATAAAGAAAATTTTATATCCTGGGAGAGGGGTTCGAGCCCTCCTCTCTACACTCCCTCTCCTGAAGACACAATCAGAACATTTGGGCTGAATTTTATAAATAAATATGGAAAAAAGTCCTACATGTTTGTAGACTGCAAATTAGATCTCTACTTAAAAAAAAAAAATGAGTGCCTGAACGATCCTGAAAATCCAGGCAAACAAGATAAGGTTTATTTTACCTCCCAATTACTCGATGGATTGAGGGTTTTGTCCTTGACTGCAAAGCCTTAGAGACCCACCCTATGCCCATTCCGGGCCAGAACCGGGTTTAGGGACCAGGAGCGGGCTGGGGGAGGAGGAGGCAAGCTCCAGACCGGAGCCCGAGCCGGCGGCCGGGAGCTCCGGCGCCTGTGATTGCTTCACTCTCGACCGGGCAGCTCCGAGGGAACGTGTCGGAGCAGATTTCTTCCCCAGCGCATTCCTCAGCTTAGCTCGCCCGGCCGGCTCCATCGACAGCCCAGCCGAGCCGACGCGCCGGGGCCAGACGGCGGGGGTGGCTGGGGCGCGGAGCCCCGGGGCAGGCAGGGCGGGGAGGGGTCCCCAGCGGCGGCGGCGGCGGCGGCGGCGGCGCGAGGGCCCCTTCCTTACCTGGGAAGGGAGACTTCCAGAGGTGGGCGGACTGAGACTGCTCCTTGGAGCAGTACACCTGACTGTCCCAGCCATTGGAGAGCGCCCAGTGCTGGTAGCCTTCGACGGGGATGAGCGCGTCGTGGCGCGGCTCCGGGTGACCGCTGATCCCGGGCACCACAGACACGTCCAGGTAGCCGGGCATTGCTTGGTAGGAGCTGGCGAAGCTGGGGTAGAAGGCGAACTCCTTGGCCCTGGAGGACAGGTCGTCCCCGGGCAGGGCGCCCGACGGCTCCGGGTACTTATCGCCCGGGTGGTAAGCGCAAGGCTTCTGCTGCAGGTTCACGTTGTGCGACAGGCGGCAGCCATAGTAGCTGCCACCGAAGGGGTAGCCGTAGCCCAGGGTGGCGCTGGACGAGGTGGGGGGCGCCGGCGGCGGAGCACATTGGCGCGCCGCCTCCGGGGCCGGGATGTCCGTGTAGACGGCGCCCTGAGGGGCGCCCAGAGGAGCCGGCGGGCGGCCCAGTACTGCGTGCGGGAGCAAGTCGCGGCAGTGGCTGGCCGGGCAGCTGCTGCCCAGACCGTCCATGCTCGGGGCTTTGCCGGGGCTCGCTCCGCTGCAGCCGCCCCCTGCTCCACCCGCGCCACCGCCTCCCCCGCCGCCGCCGCCGCCGCCGCTGCCGCTCTCCGCCGCGCTGTCCTCATAGACGTACATAAGGCTCTCCGGCCAGCGCGGATGCAGGAGCAGCGAAGTCGTCATGACATGATCTGCTCGAGCTTTTTAAAAACTCCACTTGCCAGAGGCTGCGAGCCAGGGAGACACCTCGCTCCCTTTTGCCCTCCCCCATCCCTCCTCCCTTCTCTCTCCACCCCTCCTTCCCCCTCCTCCTACTCCTCCTCCTCCTCCTCCCGGTGCTTCCACCTCCCTCCACACAGTCCCTCCACGCATGCGGAGACACTTCATTAAGAAATCCGCCGGCTCCCGCCCCCCTCGGCTCAGCGCTCCTCCTGCGCCCACGTGACGGCCGTCGGCCCACGTGATACAGTGCCTGGGTCTCCTGGGGTTCCCTCCCCTCGGGAGGGGGTGGAGCGAGAAGAAATGAGGTCTTAGCTTATTGGCTTTCAGGAGGGGGAAAGAAGGAGGGAACTTGGACCTTTAAAGGGACAGGGCGACGCCCCCTGGCAGCCGGGGGAGGAGGGGGAGGCTGAATTTGGCCGACGCAAAGGGGATTAGGGAGGAGAGGACTGTTCCTGGGCGCCTCCCCCTCGGTTCAGGATGTGCACCAAGGAGACGGAACGCTATCCTCAACCCGATCGCTGCCTAAGTCTCTAACGTTGAAGCTTGGAGCTAAGATTAGGGGCGAAACTGGATTTAAAAAATAATAATAAATGAAGAAACTAGAAAGCAGGAAAGATCGCTCCAGCTCCGGCAGGCTTCGCTTCAGCTTACGGTTGGAAAGAACCCGACGACGCCTCGCTGCGAGCCTTTGACGCCGCAGTGTTCCAGCGCCGACAGTCTCCACTTCCCCCAGGCCCAGGGCTCTGAAAAGGACCCTCTCCTCTCCTCGCTGGTGGCGAGAGAGCCGAGGAGATGTGATAGCCCCCACACACAGGCCGTCACAGGGTGGAGAGGATGGGGCTCCTGCAGCGATGAATATACTCTCCGCGAGGAACAGAGGGAACATCAAAAGAGAGAGATGGAGGGGGAATGCTGATTATTTCTACGCACGACAAATAAATGAGAGTGGGATTGGTTTTTTTTTTTTTCCCCCTGCAAGGAAACAGGAGAGCAGGGTTCAGTTTAGGAAAGCAAAAAGCCTTAGATGCTCATGAGGGCGCACTCCTGTCTAGGTATACACTCGGAAACGTGCAAAATAGGGGAGAATGACGCTGCCCCTCGGAGAGGTGGCTCCCACGCGCGGCCCTGGGCTGCCCGGAGCTCCATCTTCAGTCCCGCAGGACCCGCCTGCGACGCAGTCCCCACTCGGACACCCTGTCTAACTTCCGCAGTTTTCTCAGAGACACTCTGTTTTGGTGCGGAGTATTTTCATGCGCTGAAACCACCCGTATTTCAAAGAAAAATAAAAACCAATTTACTGATTTTTCTAACGCTCCCCCTCTATCCTCCTAAGCCCCCTTCTTTTCCAGGACCTCAATAGAGTCACGCCTTTGGGGGGCATCTCCGTGGAATTGAGCCACAGGGCCTTTCACCACAGGGCCTCCCTGAGAAGAAGAGGTAATGGGGGGATAAAAGGGGAGAGGGGCTAAGATTCCCTTTTTTCCGCTTCTGCCACAGGTTTTTAAACCCTGGGTGCTCACGTTCGCACAGGTTGTCGGCACGCTGTAGGCCACCGCGCCAAGCGGTACTCACCGAACCCCTCAAACCTGAGAGCGCTGGCCAGATCTGCGCCGAGACCCCAGAACAGCCGCCCTCCGGCCTGGAGGGGAAGGTGGGGTTTGACGGCTCGGATCGCCCCGACGTAGGTGAGTTGGGGTAGGAGACGCAGTTCTTATCACTATGATCTGCATCCTGAAAGGTCTGCTCAGAGAGCAAGCTTCAGGCTGGGCTGGCAAGAGAAAAACACAACAGAAAGAGACCCGAAGCTTGCTGGAGTATTGAGGGCCGTTCTGGTGGGCCGGGAGAGAGAAGCCCCGGGGAAGGTGGAGGAGCCGGGAGTCTGCTCCGCCGGGCAAGGGGCTCTGCCGCGGTTGGAGTCCAAGGTCAAGGGGAAATGAGGAGAGCAAACATAGCCTGGCCGTCTAGACTGGGTCGAGTGACCTCGGCCCGGCCCAAGGCCCGTCTGGGGTCTGGGGTAGGGGTGGGTGGAAGGGGAGGCCGGCCGTGGGTGGTCGAGCTTCCCTTCCTGTGAAGTCCCGAGCCCCCGTGGAGAAAGAAACGGGGCGCTTTGAAGCTGCGAACCCAGCTCCGAGGGGCTGCCAGGAGAAACAAAGGCCCTGGAGCATCTGCCCTACACTCGGGGCTCACTCCCTCCTCCTGCCTCGTGCCAGGAGGCCAGACGCCTCGCCGGACCCACAGGCACGTCTCTAACCTTTGGAAAGAGGGGCCAGAATGGCGGGGAGGACCTGGGTGCAGGACAGCCCAGCAATAAATAAAATTAATAGTATGTTCTTTTCCAGGTTTATATAAGGGCATTAACTATTCCTTTTGCAATGAGATATAGATTTAATTAACCCGGCAACTTTACAATTCTGTTTATTAGGGACACTATGCGGCCAAAATTTAGCGGCGACAGGAAAGAGAAGAAACGAAATCACCTTCATCAGGAAGACCAGATGAAGATGTAGGCCCCCTGAAAAAATCCCTGAGAGAGTGAAGATTAAGCTGGGGGGAATCCTAGAAGCTACTAAAGAAGCTGACCCCTCCCCACCTCTGCTTGGTTCCCCTAAACCCTCGTGCCTACAAAACCCAGGGGTCAGGACTAGGGGCGCAGGGGTCCGCAAGGGAGGCATGGCCCGGGGCCTGTAGGTGAGTGGTGCAAAGTCGAGTCTGGCTGGTTAATTAACTTTAAGCCTGGGGTCTCTTTCTCCCCTCCCCTGAAATGTGTGGATCTCACTGAGACACAAATAAAATCAAATTAAACACTCCAGGAGAATATATACCACTGGAACATAGTAATTACATCTCCGAGGTAACTCTGCCCTAGAAAGCAGGGCGATGAAACCCTCTACGGGGAGGCTCACCCAACTGCCTCCCCAAAGCCCATAGCCACACATCTCTACCCTCCTGGCTTCCAGAGTGAGGCCCTGGGCAAAGGATGGACTAAGGGTGAAGTTTAGGGAAAATCAAGAGGAAATGTGGCTTCCCTAGTCTCTACCTGGGCTGCTGCTCTGGGATAAAGAACATTTAAATACATGGGAATGTATTGGGAATCCAGGCTGTGCTGTGGGTTGCTTTTTCAGAGAGATGTCTGATCTGTGGAAGCCACTTGGCTGGTAGCTTCACCTGGTGAATCAAGTTCTCAGCCAAGTTCAACTCATCCAGCATGTAAAGGACATTATTTAATGTACTTTTTCAGTGTGTGTGTGTGTGTGTGTGTGTGTGTGTGTGTAGCCTTGGACACTCTTAAGTTTAGGGATGAGTCCCGATGTGTGTACTGTTTCAACATATGTCCCTGTGCACACACCCTATGTGTGTCCATGAGAATACCCAGCTCCATGTCTTAATCCTCCACATACAAATAAAGGTCTCTGCTTGTTTCTCATCTGTTTGTACACTTAATTTACACATTTGCCCCACACTCTGCTTACAAAGACATCACCCAGAAAATGAAGGGGCGGATGTATCTAGGTCTTTCTGAAGCAAGGGGGTGGAATTCCTGACCCACTGCATCAAGATAAAATCGAAGGTGTCACTTAGCATTTTCAGCATGAGGTACCAAGCCTGGTGTACACACTGAAGGGCTGGGTGAAGCTTGCAGTAGGAAGAATGAAAGAAATAAGGTTAGTGTTAGCCTTATCCAAACCCCAGGTTTCCTTCTCTGGAAATTACCATGAGTTGATTTTTCTCTCAGTCTCCTTTTCTGCTTCCTCCATATTTCCAAGGGAACGAAAAAAAGGATGGAAGGAAGAAAAAAAAAAAAAGCAATTGAAGCTCTGAAGATCCTTTTTTTTTTTTTTATGGGAGAAATTCCAGTTTAAAAAAGGAGGGGGTGGGTTGAGACTGTAGGAGAACAAAGAGCTTCATCACCATGGGGTCTGGATTCTGGCCCAGACGTGGGGCCTAGTAGAGCCAGCAGAGAGTTTGGGGGGCCCTTTCCTGCCCAGATTCCTTGCTGCAGGCTGGGAGAGGAGTTTTGCAAGATAGAAGACATAGGACCTGAGCTATTAAGGCAAGAGAGAAATGTGTGCCATTGAAAGACCACTTGCAGGAAGGGCGACCTAGGGCTGGGGATGTTCAGAAAAGGTCTGTGGGGAACCACCCTTGGGGTGTGTCTGAGTGGGGAAACCCTCCCACACACCTTGGGGGGAATTCTGCAAGCAGTGATATTGGAGAAGGAAAGAAAGTGGCAGCCCTCGTTGTTCCTGAGCCCCAGGATGGCTCCTTCCTTCCTCCTCCTGTGGAAAAACTGGGGGGTCCCTGGGGAAGGTGCAGATGCCCAGTGTCTCCCAGGCTCCTGGACACCCTCCCACCCGTGCTCTGCTCTGGCTGCTCCACCCCCATAGCCCAGCCTCAGAGGACAGTCACTGGCTTCCTCTCCAGCCTGGTAACTCACCTCCTGGACAGTGTCGTCATCCTCGATTTGTCCACTTTATTATTCTCCCACCTGAGCCCCAGCTGGAGGAGAGAGGAGACCAGCTGGGTCAGGCATCACCTTGCTCCTTATTGTATAATTCTCTACTCTCTAAACTTGCCTCGTCTCCAAGCCCCTCTCCCTTCCTTCACTGAGCTATCAGGGAATCTATTTCTGTTTTAATTAGGAGCGCAGGCGCTGGCTCAGGTGGGGCAACCCCCAATGTCTCCTCTCTGATTCTCCCCTCACAGAGGGTTCAGGGCTAGGTTATCCGCAGTCTTGTCCTGGCTCCTCCCTCATGGCCTACCCCTAATTGCAGACTCTGCCTGGTGGAGGTTTGGACAGGGACATCCGGTGGCCCCTTCTAAGGGAAACTGTCAAGAAGCCTCTTCCAGTGGCCTCCAGAGTCCCCAACTCCAGCCCTTTCTCTCCCAGTTTCCGCGCTCTCCTGGCCCCATCAAGTTCGTCAGGGTCCCTTCCTAACCCTTCCCTTGGGCTCTTTCCCCAGCCCTTTAAGTCCTCACCCCTCAGACCCCCTTTCCTACTGGGGCTGGCGCCATCTCAGTCTGTCACTTGCCTCCCTCTTTTGACAAAAGATGTTCAGGGAATAAAAGCGGGAGTTAAGAAATTAACAAAGTATCTCCTCCCCCTCTGGCCTCCCCAGAGCCTCCCACTCTATCCTCTGTGGCAGGAAAGTGTCCTCTGGACCCTCCCCTCCCCCAACACCTCCCCCTGTTAGAAAGCCCTTCAGAAACAGACAAATAAAATCTCTCCTGGTTTTAGGGCCTGTCTGAGAGGGAAGTCCAAGTTCATTTTCAAGTTAGAGAGGGATCTGAGGGGGGTTGGGGAGAGGTGGAGGAGTGCTTACCGGGGCTGGATTTGGCTTCCTTGCAGAGATCTAACAAAAGCCCCTTTTGGTCAGAGAGCCAACAAACCAAAATGCCTGGAAAAGGTATTTATCACTTTCGATCATTTCCTCCATCTTTTAAAGTTTAGGTTTGGAGCTCCCAGAAGGGAGGCAGACGAGTCACTTTGGTTTTTAAAAAGATCTTCAGTTACTTTAAAACAAGAATGAACAATAACATTTGTCTTAGAGCAAAGATGAGTTGTGAACCTCAGTACAGCTTTCTTCTGAGGGAAGGTGGACTGTTTAACCTGTTCCAGAGTGGCTAACTATAAAAGAGCAGAAGGATTGAGCATTTTGAGTCTAATAAGACTGGGGCTCCCCTGAACACCACTACAATGTGGGAATCACAGTTTAGTGGGTTCCTAAGAGGTGAGGGACTATGTGTGTTTTATTGTGAGGAAAAAAAGAAAAATTACACTCTGAATGGATTACAACCTTGCTCTCCCTGTGACCAGACAGTTTCAGCAAAAACTGAAAATAGCAAGCAAAACACAAGAAATTAAAAGGCTTTCAAAAGACATCCCATCAAAAGAAGAAAAATTTCATCTTCCTATTTCTAAAAAGAGGAAATATCAACCAAAAAGGTGAAGAAACCCTTTCCTCTGAAATTATCAACCTTGAGTGGTGTCTATGATGCAAAAAGACAAAAGACTTTTTTTTTGTCTGGGTACCTGGGACAGAAATCCTGTGGCGATTAGTGAAATCTTACTAGAAAGATGACTCGTAGCCTGACATTGTAGTAGCTACACGTAATTCCAACACTCGAGATCCTGAGGCAGGAAAATTTTGAGTTTGAGGCCAACTTGGCTACAAATCAGAACACATTCTCAAATGTGAAATCAATCAATCAATCAGATATATCTTGGGGTAGTTTCAGCAACTAGAGGGAAAGTATCGCTCTGCTTGAGGCAGGGGCTGTTAGAATTTCCCTCTCTTACTGTCTGTCTCCTCTTTCTCAACTAAAGTTCTGTCATTTTTTAAGTAGAGGTCTTCTCTCCCCTTTAGTAGCAGTGTTTCTTGTACTTGTAGCAAAGCTGACAGAATCTAAGAGTATAAAGAAGGATGGGGATGATGACCATTTCCTTCTTCCCCAAAATTACTGGCCTCATTAGCACAGTCAGAAAGTACTTAACTCATATGAGAGGAAATCTCCTTCGAGGCCAAGGGACCATCCCAGGCTTCTTGATCTTGACGGTTCTCAGCATTTCTGGGGACTAGGATTGTTGAGTTCTGGCTCGAGGACAATGCACATAGTGGAATTGGGGTTCAATGGGTGTGCATTGTGCTTTCCTAGTGAGGACACGTTTGGGGATCATAACAAAGGTGCTAGCTGGAGCTAGCCTAAGGGTAGGTGAGCTTGGAAAGAAAGGAAACGCGATTAAGGTATAAGCTTTGAAAAGGTCTGTGGATCCACCAAGTCCTGCCCTCTGCCCAGGCCATCGAGGCATCATTTCTGTCCAGCTGAGGCCCGAGAAGTAGACAGATGGGGCAAAAGATCATCCTAAAGTTTTGCAGAGATGTAATTCTTGAGGCACAGGGTGGAGAGGCCCTTGTGCAATTGCTCTCCTACTCCAAGGCCTCAGGAAAATAATTTTCTGCTATAATCTGCAGTTGTGATTTAAACCTTGTTTTCAGTGTTTGGCTTATTAATGAATTTCCCTCCAAAAAGTAATACAGATGAGTTCTCTCACTTATCATAGACCCATCATTTGGAGATAAGTAAGTACATTGTGCGTGCTTTGTGAAGGGCACCTCAGATAAAAATTAACGTGAGATACATGCCCTCAGATACCTATATCCATGTAATTAGGCCATTTTCATGTCATAGTATTTCCTTCCCTCTGACAGCATAGCTACGTTGAACTTAAAACATCTAAAACCTCGTTTTTTCCTCATGCCCATTCTGAGGTGGGAGATGAGAGGCTGGTGGAACTCTATTTCTGAGAACAAAGGTACATACTTGCCACAGGCATTTTGTGACTCCATATTCATTAGTATTTTTTTCTGATGCAATGAGCTATTAAGCAGCAATGATATTCAGGCCTCTGTCGGGTGCAGAAATTCGATGCTGGAGCAACCCAGCAGCGCACAATTCTCTGATGGCTTCCTCTTAGCTATCTCGCAGCACAATCTTGTGTCTGAAAATTATTTGTCATCTCACCAAACGTGGTAGAATCCTGGTATGGGCACTTGTTTCAGCACAACTTTCTCCGGATTCTGGGGGATCTGGAGCACTTCCAGAGCCTGGACAGGGGGGACTCTGCTCGGCCTGCGAGACCCTCCCTCTTGGTCCTCAGTAGCTGGTCACCAGCACCTCCTTTCTTTCTCTTCACATCGCTCCCAAGACTGGGGAGAGTTCTGTACTTTAACACACCGACTGTAAATTGTACATGTGGTAATCACTGTGCTGTGTGTCAGCTGACAAGTCACCGCCGACCAAGTTCAAGCTCGGCGAAAGCCGTTTCCACACAGGACAAGAAATGGCCGACGCGGGAGGACAGCGGGTCGAGCCCGCACTGGGAAGCGCCCGCTCCTCTTTGCTGCATCAGAGCAAATCAAGCGAGGCCGGCACAGTCGCGCGTGTAATCCTGAGGGATGCACTTGTGCGCACGCTGAGGCACCTGGAGCTGAGCGCACAGGTGGGTGCACTTCCTTGTGGGGCGGAACAGACCTCGGTGGAATCCCGGGCAGCTCCGGGGGACTGAGTGGCTGCGCCGGCTCACCCGACTGCCGGGTCCTCTTGTGGGAACGGCGCAGAGGTGGAGTCAGACCCCTGTAGTGCCAGGGGCTCCCGGGTCTACCTGCAGGGACACACCCTGACAGTCAGTTTCTATTGGCCACATTCATCACCAAGATCAGAGAATCAGTTTTCCCTCTCTCCCCTCAGCCCTGCCCGTCTTCTGGTCTCCATACACACGACCCTACCAAGATGGGAAAATTAAAAGAAAGAAATCTTATTTTTCTTATGCCCATTTTTGGGATAGAAGAGTGGTTAGAAAAGAATCGCACACCTACAAAAATTTCTCAAAAAAGATTGAGTGAATTCCTGGTTAAACAAAAAAAAGAAAAGAAGTAAGGAGGCTGGTTCAGTGAGTGAAAAGGATGGGAGCCAGAGGGAAAAAAACCCTGCTTAAAAAAATCTGTGAAACTAGGTAAATCTTAGCTGGCATAATGGGAAAAGTAAGAAGCAAGTTATTCAAACATTAAGAATCACTATTAATTTCCATATGATCGTGAATTTGTTGCCATTTCTGCATATAACACATATATTTAGACCTGGCATGGCCAGGTCTAAATTAAAGCCCGTAAGGACTGTCTCCTCCAGAGCTGTATTTCAGGTCTTCTTTTAAACTTGGTGCAGTGAAGATCCACAAATTTCCACACGGAACCTTACCTTGAGAACGCTTTGTGTATTAAGTGCTATGGATAAGATTCTAAGCAGTGGTGAATTTCTCCTCGCAAACGTTGCCAATACAAAAATATTGGATTCACGAACTTTCAAGGCTTAGCCCCACCCTTTCACGATGTGATTCATCCTAAAAAGAAGAAAAATCCAACCAACACTCTCTCTTCCAAAGATGACTCTCCCCTTCGCCCCGCAGAGGTCTGGCACTCTCGCAAGAGCCATTAGAGAAGAGAGCTCACTGCCAAGTCCAGAAACACCCACTCAGCCCCTCCGCTGCCTCCCTCCGCTCTCTTTCCAGCCTCTGAACTCAGCAGGGAGTCCTAAAAGCTGTGCCCAGTGTGCCTGGAATACTGACCTCCATCTACCCTCCAACCCGTATCTCAAGTTCAGTTCTTCACCTGAAGACTGAGTGGGTGACCCCTTCCCCTACCTTCATTAGTTTAGAGACTGCATGAGGCTGGTCCTGCTGGATTTCTGTCATCCTGGTAGGGGCCTGACTTATTCTTACCAAGAAATATGTTTTTCACCAGCCTAAGTAGAAGATCCTCAGCTGTTCTCCCTCCCTCCACACATATATTTCCTCTGTGCGTGTTTTCACTTGATTTCACCTATGCCCTTTATGACCACAGAAAGTAGAAACTATGTTGTTGCATCAGGAAAAATGCACAGAGAACCCACTCCGCTGTCTCTGAGCATATTGCGTTAAACATTCAAAATTTCCCTTTTTCTTCTTTTTCCCTCAGAAATGATGAGTCTCCATAAAAAGAATTTGCCTTGTCTTGAATTATTCAAACAATCAGAAGGTAAATGAAGAAGAGTTCAAGTTCAAGATTATGTCTAAAAGAATATTTTTAAGAAAGCTGGAGTAGTACCCCGCCCCACCCCAGAGCCTACAGGCTGCGACCCCCGCCCGCGCCGCGGGCCTCGGAGGAGGAAGTCCGCTGTGTTCCGAGGAGCGGTTATCTGTGATAACGCCAACCTCTCCCTTGGCCGCAAACACCTAGGCTGCTGATGAGCACCTTGAGCATCCCTCCACAACTGACTTCTTCAACCTTTGACTTGGTAGCTCCAACTTCCAGCGTGAAGCCGCGGGGCAGAGTCTCTGCTCAAGGCTAAGAAGGTGCCTTTTCGTGCCCAGCTCAAATCTGAAGGCTAATTCTGGGGAAGCTTCAGAGGAAAGCCAGCGGGCTAGGCATGTTTTCCCACTGCCTACTGTGTAGATTAGGCGCGCTGTGCAATTTTTCTCCTTCTCTCTCCTCCGCTCCCTCTTTTCCTTCTCTCTCTCTCTCTCCCTCCCTTTCTTCCTTTCTTTCCTTCTTTCTTCTTTCTCTTTCCTTCCCTTCTTCCCCCCACTCTTTCTTTCTTCTTCCTTCCCCACCTTTCCCCAGGGCTGTCTGGCACTCCGAAACACTGCCTTCCCAATTCCCGGCGCTTGGTGCCCCATTCAAATGTGGCTCCTCCAGCCGAAATCAGACGGAGGGGACGGCGGAGCTGCCTGGGGAGTGAGCGGCTGAGGACTCGCCTGTCGCCTCCGTCACGCGTCCGAGCCGCACACGCTGGACGCGCTTGCGGTGGCGACTTGGAGAGACGCGGCCGGGGATGTTCAGGGCTTTTTCTCCGTCCTGCCCCACAGGGGTGTGGTGCGCAGGGTTTAGGGAACCTCGCTCAAACTTCGGGTCACAGGGAGCTCCAGAAGGTTTGCGCTCTGCGGGGTACAGCGACCGAAGTCCCTACGCTCCGAGCTTAGGACCTGGCGACCCCTATTTTCTCTATTTGAACCGAACGAAATCCCCATCGGTCACGAACTTCAGCTCCCCAGGCCGGGTAGCGCCCGCCCGTCCAGGTCTTTGTGTTTTGGAAGGGAATACTTTTTCAAAGAAAAGGACACATCAATCAGAAAGAAAGTTGCATTTTCAAAGGTTTCCAGCAGAACTGGTGTGCGCCGGCTGCGCCCGAGGCCGGCACCGCCCGCGCCCCGGGGCGAGGAGCCTGGTCGCCGCCGCCCGGCCCGAGGCGCTGCGAGCCGCATCCCCGCAAGCGCGCGGCGGGGCTACATGAGTGGGAGGCCCGCTGCCCACTTCCCAAGGGCTCGGCCCCTTCCCCTGGCTGCGAGGGAGGCGGGCGGCGGTGGCACAGGGACAGGGAAGCAGGCCGCCCGCTGAGCAGCGCCTCTCTTGTCGCCGGGGCGCAGCGCGGGTCCCCCAGACCTCTGAGGCTTCGGACCCTGCGTCAGCGCAGACCAGGGAGACGGAGCGCTTTCGGGGTTACTGACTCCCGCCGCCGCCGGAAACCGCACTTTATTCTCCTCGAACTTGCCGGAGCCCAAGGCACTTCCGAGCATCCTGCGCTCAGGCGCCTGCGGAACCTACGCGTCCGCTCTAGGGAATGGTTTCTAAGCCCCAGACCCCTTCCATTTACTGAGGAAGCCTTGGCTGCGAGCTGCTTGGAGCTTGACGGCCCTTTCCCATCCACCGCCTAGTTTCTCCAGCATCAACTCGGCTAATCTCAAAGACTGAGGCGGGGGGGGGGGTGTTTAAAATAAAACTCCAGGAAACTTGGAGGAGAGCAGGGTGTTGACTGCACCAGGCATCAATAAAGCAGTGAGCGTCGCTGCAGAAGGAACTTCTGGGGGAGAATGGGGAGGCCCTTTTTATTTTTAATAGGGAGCTAGAGGATCAGATATAGGTAACTGGGGGAAGTGGCCGGAAGCTTTGCCTTCCACGACCAGTCAGGCAAAGCGGTTTGCTCTGCACCGCGCAAGAAAGGAATGAAGGGAGGTGGGTGGCTTTTTAACTGTAAATAGTCAAACTCTTCTCGTGATGATCTCATCCCGGCCAGATGCGTCTTCTGATCCTTCCAGAATGAGGCACTTAAAAAAAAATTAAATCCAGTTTGGGAACTAACCTGATGTAAAACATGTTTATTTTATTTCGTGTTGCTGAGCCAGGCACTTCTGCTTTCGTGGATTTTACTGGCTTTTGTGTCCAGTAAGTTTTAACTGGACTATTTTTTAAAGTAGCAAAAAGGAATTTTTAGAGTTGTGTCCCTTCCAGGCTCCCTGGGTTCTGGGGGTTCAGGTGCATCTGCATTAGACACGAAGCCAGAAGTCCCTCTGGGGAAAAGCCAGCGCCTCCTGTGAGGTGGGTGCCTCAAGTGCCAAGTTACAGGAGCTCTGTCCAGTCTTCACTCTTCACCATCTACCCACATGCTTCGTCTCGAGAAAGTCCACTGGGGAAGTAACACTCTCTCTTTGAAGAAAAAGGTCTTCTCATAGGATGTTCTCTACAGCCCTGGGACCACTGGTGACCCAGGGAGAGTTCCCCCCACATCTGGTAGCCCTTCTGGGCCACAGCTAAACTACATCCCCCAGATTTCTTTGCAGTTGTCTGTGGCCATGTGACTGAGTTCTAGTCAATAGAAGGTATATGCCATTTCCTGACCAAACCTTTTAATGAATGGATGTGTCCTCTCCCCCTTCTAAGCCTTTTCTCCCTTTCCTTGGACATGATACACACTAGGAAGCCCCAGAAAATATCCACATACAAGACAGGAAAAGCCTAGATCCCTGTGTCATATATAGGGGAGAACTAACCACTGACAGAAATCATCTGTCCAGGATTTTGCCTCAAAGAGGAAAAACCTACTGTGTTTGAGCTACTGAACATTTTGGGATTTATTATCACATTCCAGCTTATCCTTAATTACCACATTCTCTTTAAAAAACAAAATGGAGTACATTATATGTCTTCCATCACCCTTGGCTCTTGGATTAAACTCCAGGAGGCTGAAGACTCTTTGGCCTGCTCTTAGGTAACAGGCAGTTTTTGTAGCAGTGTCAATTTATAAACACAATGTCAGGTTTGTAGTCAGAATGTTCAATTCAATGTATCATTAAGGCTCTGAGTTTGGGGGCTGGAGGGTTAGCTCAGTGGTTCCAGCCCCTGCCTTGCAAGCGCAAGGTCCTGAGTTTGATCCCCGTAACCAGAGATTCACGCCCACCAACAATCAACACCGCATACCACAATGCCAGACGTGGTGGCTCACGCCTGTAATCCCAGCACTCAGGAGGCAGAGACAGGAGGATTGCTGAGTTCACAGCGGCTTGCCTGGGCACCATAGTGAGCTCAGGGCCAGCCTGAACTACAAAGCGAGACCCTGTCTCAAAATAGGGAATCATTTTCCTCCTCTGGTTTAGGATTGCTGTGCTCTGAACGTCTATCTATATCTATATTTTGGCAGTACCTGGGATTGAACTTGGGCCCTTGTGTGTCCAAGGTTGGCATGGTACCACTTGAGCTAAATCCCCAGCCCCAGATTCTCTATATTTATACCTTATGCTTCTCTTCTTCCCTCATTCATAGCTGCTGTTTCAGACTCACAAGGTGTCAAGGAATGAAAAGAATAAAAGACTGGCTCATCCAATCTTCTAGTGACTATGAGATGTGGAGATAAGCCAACTAAATCCAGAGGAATGTGGTGGGCACCACATCATACCAAATGAGGTAGTGTTTTGGCAATTCATTGCTTAACGTGACATATAGATAGGGATATAGATTGTGACAATTTAGGATTGTCACTAGATTTGGGGGGACAGCCCCAGGTATTCTCTTGCAAAGTAGCTGGGACACAAGCATTTTCTCCATGTGATGAGAATACACCCAGCATTCTCACCCCCACCCCCTCCCGGCTATATAGACTATGTTTACTCTCAACAGATGAATATCCATTTTTTGGCTCCTGCCAATACCAGAAGCCAGCAGCCTTCTCCTCCTCTTTGCATATGGTAGTATATACCCTACTTCATATTCTGCTTATTCTCTTATGGAAATTACAGTGGCTGTCTTATAGTCAGATTGCTTGTCAGACTCTGTGCCCTTTCTGAGACCCTGGCATCTCTCATTCTCTCTCTCTCTTTTTTTTTTTTTTTTGCTTTTTGGAGACAGGGTCTCGCTTTGTAGTTCAGGCTGGCCCTGAACTCACTATGGTGCCCAGGCAAGCCGCGAACTCAGCAATCCTCCTGTCTCTGCCTCCCGAGTGCTGGGATTACAGGCGTGAGCCACCACGCCCAGCATTATATGTGGTTACCAGGGATTGAACTCAGGTCCTTGCGCTTGCAAGGCAGGCGCCGGAACCACTGAGCTAACCCTCTGGCCCTCTTTTTTTTTTTTTTTTTTCTTGAGACAGGATCTTGCTTTGTAGTTCAGGCTGGCCCTGAGCTTACTATGTAGCTCAGGCAAGTCTCGAACTCAGCAATCCTCCTGCCTCTGCCTCCCGAGAGCTGGGACGACAGGCTTGAGCCAGCAAACCTGGCATTTGTGGTGTGTGGTACTGATTGCCAGTTGGTGTGAACCACCACCATCCCTGGTATTGTTTTTTTTTTGTTGTTTTTTTTTTTTGAGACAGGGTCTCACTTTGTAGTTCAGGCTGGCTCTGAGCTCACTATGTAGCCCAGGCAAGCCTCGAACTCAGCAATCCTCCTGACTCTGCCTTCCGAGTGCTGGGATAACAGGTGTGAGCCACCACGCCCAGCACTGTGGTATGTGGTATTGATGTCCGGTGGGCGTGAGTCTCCGCGCCCAGCATTGTATGTGGTTACCAGGGATTGAACTCAGGACCTTGGGCTTGCGAGGCAGGTGCTAGAACCACAGAGCTAACCCTCCGGCCCGCCTGGTATTGTTTTATGTGGTTACTGGGGATTGAACCAGGGACCTTGCACTTGCTAGGCAGACACTGGAACCACCGAGCTAAATTTCCAGCCCTGGCATCTCTCTTTATAACTAGTGCCAAGCCACTCAGGCCTCACTTGGGGTCACCAGATGGGGAGAAGTTCTGCTAGCCACCCTATGTAAAGTGCAGAGAAGATGTAATAATGATGAAGTTGATTTTGTCCATTAATACTGATCAACAACAAGATTGTAGTGCTGGGGGCCAGGGATTTATCTCAGTGCTTCTGCTGCCTGCCTAGCAAGCACAAGGTCCCTGGTTCAATCCCCAGTAACCACATCCAACAATACCAGGTGTGGTGACTCACGTCCACCAGCAATCAGTACCACATACCACAATGCCAGGGGTGGTGGCTCACACCTGTAATCCCAGCACTCAGGAGTCAGAGGCAGGAGGATTGCTGTGAGTTTGAGGTTTCCCTGGGCTCCATAGTGAGCTCAGGGCCAGCCTCAACTACAAAGCAAGACCCTGTCTCAAAAAAAAAAAAAAAAGATTGTAGTGCTGTTTATGTATTGATGAAAGAAAATTCCACTCCTTCTCTGGGTTATTTCCAAATATCCCAGTACATGGTAGCAAGCAGATGCAATCACCATGTAACATTTTCTTCCTGCTTACAGAGTTGCTTGGCATTAGAGAGCCTTGTGGGCACATAATACAGTGGCACTAGCATTCTCTGGGGCTGAGCTGGAGCAATAGCCATAAAATAGAACACAGACAGACAAAAAAGCACTGACATCTGTGGGTGAGACTAATCCAGGCTTGGAAACCCGGTTTACATTGTGATCCAGGAGGAATTCTGAATGACCACAATGAATAGCTCTGGAAGTTACTCTAATCTTTAGAAAGAATGTAGCATGTGTTCAAGATTAAACTATCCCATCATAGATAACCCCTTGGGATACTTTCTCTGGATTATTTCCAGTGCTCTAATTTGCTTTTTAAAATAGGCAGCAGGTTATATTCACTACCGTTCACCTTCTGGATCGAACAGAAGTAGAGAGAGTTTGACATTCCCAAGGAGCAGTTGTAGGTCCCTGTAATGAAACGCATTATTCTGCTGGAGCTGCTAGATATAGAACGGGTTTGAAGAGTGACATCCATTCTCCTCACATAGCACTCTTAATATTAGATGTTTTTTAATTCACTTGTGCCAAAATGAATGAATGGATGCGTACTAGACCGGAGGCAGGGGTACATCCAGGATGACCCCTTAAAGTCCTTTTTTGCCTTTGGCACCTATAATTTTCTGACAACAGCTGTACCTGTAATATGTGTCCGATTCAGTAGCAGGGTCAGGGGCTGCTGTCACTTGGCAGACTTCAACAACATGACCCTGGCAAAGACTTTGGAATAAAAACATCAGGAAAATAAACACTCAGTGTTCCATAGCCAGAGGACCGGCTGGGAGCTGTCAGGTTGAAATACTAGTCTATTTGGGAAGGGAAGGAAAAGGAGCAAGGCCTCCGACACTCCTCTGCCTCCTAGAAAATACCCATTCCAGCAGCCGGGCTGATGCCAAACACATCAAATTAATTAAGATAAGAGAGTGGAGAAGTATTAAGCCTGAGTTTCTACTGCGGCCACTATGTCAATAAATACACTTTCAGGAGCAGGGAGGAGCCTGGGCTGGGGGAGCCCCAGGAAACAAGAGGTAAGGCCAGTCCCCAGCCCCTCCCTTTATACAGAAAGACAGAGCATAGGCTTCATTCTGAGTTGCCCTTCCCACCATAAGAAGGTTGGACCCTCTTCTCTCTGGGTCTTCCTCTGCTCTTACCCTCAAAGGTCCAGCGAGTGGATTTGAACAGGGTTCCCAGAGCAGTCACAACCTGAAAGCCTATCTGTACAGGACAGACATTCCCAGACTATTTATTTACATTTTAAGATAGGCTTTAAATTGTTAAATTCCCCAGGCTGGGCTCAAACTTGCAAACCTTCTGCCTCAGCTTCCCAGAGTACTGGCACTTGTCACAATATGCTATGGCAGAGAAAGAAGTCTGCAGCTGGTACACGTCATCTGGAATGTCAGAGTGGGGCTGATGCCATAACACAGCAGCCCGAGATAACCAGTATCACAGAGCCAAGCCTGGCGGTGATTGCTTAGCATTTATATAGCACTTTATCAGGCTCCTGTGTGTCAGCATCATTAATGGGAGATAACTCACCAGGAGTTACAGCTCAGAAAAAAAAAAATTCAGGACCGAAAAGGAAGAAAGGAGGGAAAGCGAAGAGGACCAGGTAATCCCACAGGGGCCTGGAAGGGGGCAACGCACCATGTAAAGGGAGCAGGAAAAGTTCTTTGTTTCTCCCCTGTGAACTCTGAAGGTGCAGAGAGAGAGTGAGTCCGGAACCAAGGAAGGAAAACCTTGCCAGTGAGTTCACCAAGTCTAGGAGTTTAGCTGAAAGAATAATCTCAGCACTCTGGGAGGCCCGGGGGAGAGAACTGCAAGTTCCAGCCCAGCTCAGGAAATAAGTGAGACCTGTCCCAAAGTAAAACAAAATTTTAGAAGCGCTGGAAAGGTAGCTCCACGTGGAGACACTAGGTTCAATCACCAGTACAAAACAACACGCAACTTACAGTTTGTCATATATGGCATATTAGATCTCAAGGAAATGAGCATCCCCCAGAGATCTATGTGGCTGGGAACTGAGCTCAGTGGCACTGCACCTGCCTTGTAAGCACAAGGTCCTGAGTTCAGTTCCTGGTATCCCCTAAAAAAAAAAAAAAAGATAATGTGTGATGATTAGAAAGTAGCTTTTTTCTTTTCTTTATTTATGTATTTATTTATTTTGAGACAGGGTCTTGCTTTGAAGTTCAGGCTGGCCCTGAGCTCACTGTGGAGCCCAAGCAAGCCTCAAACTCAGCAATCCTCCTGCCTCTGCCCTGCAAGTGCTGGGATTACAGCGCTGAGCCACCATGTCCAGCATTATGGTATGCGGTACCAGGAGTTGAACTGGGGACCTTGAGCTTGCCAGGGAGATGCCAGAGCCTCTGAGCTAAATCCCTGGCTCTAGAAATTAGCTTTTTCTGGAGCAAGGAGATGGAAAGGTGCCTTTTTAAAGTAGCTCCTGAGCCCAGAGTCCTTTAAAAAATTATATATATATATAAAATATAATTATATATATAAAAAATATAATTATATATGTATATATATGTATATATAGGTTTGTGAGAAAGGGTCTCACTTTGTAGTTCAGGCTTACTACACAGCCTGGGTTGGCTTTGCACTTGTGGCAATCCTCCAGCCTCAGCCTCCTGAGTGCTAGGCTTACAGGTGTGAGCCGCCATGCCTGGCAGTGATTATATTCTTATCTACCATAGGAGGATGTTTGGGTTGACTTACAGTTCACTAAAACATCACAATGCAATTTTTAGGAATTCTTGAATATTTTATTTTTAAAAAGTGAGACAAAGGGGCCAGAGGGTTAGCTCTGTGGTTCCAGCGCCTGCCTCGCAAGCGCAAGGTCCTGAGTTCGATCCTGGGCAACCGCATATAATGCTGGGCGTGGAGACACGCCCACCAGCAATCAACACCGCATACCACAATGCCAGATGTGGTGGCTCACGCCTGTAATCCCAGCACTCGGGAGGCAGAGACAGGAGGATTGCTGAGTTCGCGGCAGCTTGCCTGGGCACCATAGTGAGCTCAGGGCCAGCCTGAACTACAAAGCGAGACCCTGCCTCCAAAAGCAAAAAACAAAACAAAACAAAAAAAAAAGAGACAAAGTAGGAATCTAAATAATAGCTCAGTGCATAAAGAAATTGGAAATCATGTAGATACAGTAAACAAGAACCAACTGTGTGAACCAGCATAACACTAACTGATGTAAGGATACTATTTTAACACAAATACATAATGAGAGATATGATCAGAGTAACAGTATTCTAAGTATTTAATTATTTGGGAGCATAGTTGAAGTATTGATTAAGCAAATACTATTTTAAATATAAATGAAAGTAATCATGAAAAGAATAGAAATTCATTGGAATTGTATAAAGAAGAAAATGAGAATTTTAAAACTTTCATTATTTCAACAGAAAGTAAGAAGACACATAAAAATATAAACATGAAATAAAATGAGTTTCCAACAAAAATTATCAATAAATTAAAATAAAAATGGGCTAGGGGCCGGAGGGTTAGCTCAGTGGTTCCAGCACCTGCCTTGCAAGCGCAAGGACCTGAGTTTGATCCCCGGTTACCACATATAATGCTGGGCGTGGTGGCTCACGCCTGTAATCCCAGCACTCGGGAGGCAGAGACAGGAGGATTGCTGAGTTCGCAGCGGCTTGCCTGGGCACCATAGTGAGCTCAGGGCCAGCCTGAACTACAAAAGTGAGACCCTGTCTCCAAAAAGAAAAAAAAAAAATGGGCTAAAGTCATCAGTTAAAAGTTTGAAATTATCAGACCAGATAAGAACCTTAGTTATGTGTCATTACAATACAGAACGCAATAAAAGGGAAAAGACACCAAATAAGATTTTATCACTACATTAATATGAAATAAAACTGACTTTAAGATCCATAGAATAAGGACTGGAAGAGCAGCTCAGTTGTAGAGAATATGCTTTGTACAAAACCCTGGGTTGATTCCCAGTACTACACACACACACACACACACACACACCCACACTCATACACACACACATCATCATCATCATCGTCATCGTCATCATCATCATCATCATTATCCAGTAGAGTAATGGCTAGTGTCAGAGGGGAGGGCACAATAACAGTTACTGTTTAATGGATACAGAGTGTCAGTTGAGGAGGATGAAAAATTTTTTTTTTTTTTGCTTTTTGGAGACAGGGTCTCGCTTTGTAGTTCAGGCTGGCCCTGAGCTCACTACGGTGCCCAGGCAAGCCGCTGTGAACTCAGCAATCCTCCCGTCTCTGCCTCCCGAGTGCTGGGATTACAGGCGTGAGCCACCATGCCCAGCATTATATGTGGTAACCGGGGATCGAACTCAGGTCCTTTATGCTTGCGAGGCAGGTGCCGGAACCACTGAGCTAACCCTCCGGCCCAGGATGAAAAATTTGTAAAGGTGGATAGTAGTAATGGCAGCACAATGATGCGATTGTGCTTAAGGCCAATAAACTGTACACTGGAAAATGATGAGAACTTGGGCAGATGGTGCACACTTGTACTCTTGGAACTTGGGAGGCCAATGCAGGAGGATCGCCATGAATTGGAGGCCAGCCTCTCCTGCAAAGTGAGACTCTGACTCAAAAAAACCAAAAGTCCAAAAGAAGTGGTTTAGGAAGATGCAAATTACACTGTCTTCCTAGACTGTCTCCACTATCTTTGCAAGTACTAATGCATTGAAAAGGCATGCACCCATCTCCCTGCTTCAGGGAACTCCAGATTGGTGACACTATAACAGAGGCAAGTGCCAGCTTCTTAGTAAGACATGCATTTCAATTCCTGCTGGCACCAAGAAACAATTCCAGAAGGTCTCAGAGTAGACACCTGCTCACTTGCCAAGACAAAATAAAGTTATTTTCCCAGATAAAAAGAAAACTTGCAGAATGTTTCAAAAATTGAGCGTGTACTGGTAATAAAAAGGATCAGTGTTGTGTCACCTACATACCTCTGGTTTTGGGGATTTGTTTGTTTTTCTAGTGCTGTGAATTGAACTCTGGAGGTTTTGCTTGTGAGGCAGGTGTGGTGTCACTGAGCTAAATCTCTGGCCCCACCTATTTCTTAATAATTGCACTTAATTCAAATATCAATAACAGAAAGATATGATTCCCATATGGCTGGAGATTTAAGAGTAGATTTCAAAGTAAAAAATTAATGGAGGGCCAGAGATTTAGCTCAGTGGTTCTGGTGCCTGCCTGGCAAGTGCAAGGTCCCTGGTTAAATCCCCAGTAACCACATACAACAATACCGGGTGTGGTGACTCACACCCACCTGCAATCAGTACCAGGCATGGTGGTTCACACCTGTAATCCCAGCACTCCAGAGGCAGAGGCAGGAGGATTGCTGTGAGTTCCAGGTTTGCCTGGGCTACATAGTGAACTCAAAACCAGCCTGAACTACAAAGCGAGACCCTGTTTCAAAAATAAATAAGTAAATAAAATAAAAGACTCCATGATAGAGTTGGCTGAGAGACACCAGTCTGTAAGGTGGGGGCCATCTAGCAAGAATGACAGAGCAAGCCATACCTGGGGTTATTTTCCCAACAGTCACAATACGTGGATGTTGGCTCCAAGGCATATCTGGCAGGCCTGACTTTTTATTTTAAACTTGAGGAAGTTTTTTTTTTTTTTTTTTGAGACAGGGTCTCGCTTTGTAGTTCAGGCTGGCACTGAACTCACTATGCAGCCCAGGCAAGCCTTGAACTCAGCAATCCTCCTGTCTCTGCCTCCCGAGTGCTGGGATTACAGGCGTGAGCCACCACGCCTGGCACTGTGATACGTGGTATTGATGGCTGGTGGGCATGAGTCACCATGCCCAGCATTCTATGTGGTTACCGGGATTGAACTCAGGACCTTGTGCTTGCGAGGCAGGCGCCAGAACCACTGAGCTAAATCTGCGGCCCAACTTGTGGAAGTTTTAATCTCATGTTACTTACTACATTTGAACATGATCCAGACGCAGACATATCTTCAACTCCAGCCCCATGTTCAAGACAAAAGCCTTTGTGAAAAAATAAAAATTCTGTCTTCATGTGCCACAAAATAAAAATTGGAATCCCAAATATGTAGAGCTGAGATTTTCCTGGTATCCTGAACTGTTTTTTGTTTTGTTTTGTTTGAGACAGGTCTCCCTTTGTAGTTCAGGCTGGCTCTGAGCTCCCTATGTAGCCCAGGCAAGCCTCAAACTCAGCAATCCTCCTGTCTCTGCCTCCCAAATGCTGGGATTACAGGCGTGAACACCATGCCCAGCATGGTGGGGTGTGGTACTGATTGCTGGTGGGTGTGAGTCACCATGCCCAATATCGTATCACTGTATGTGGTTACTGGGGATAGAACCAGGGACCTTGTGCTTGCTAGGCAGGCACTGGAACCACTGAGCTAAATCTCCAGCCCCCATCTGTCTTTTTTTTTTTTTTTTTTTTTGAGACAGAGTCTCGTTTTGCAGTTCAGGCTGACCCTGAGCTCCCTCTGTAGCCCAGGCAAGCCTTGAACTCAGCAATCCTCCTGTCTCTGCCCCCCCCCCACCCCGTGCTGGAATTACAGGCGTGAGCCACCATGCTCGGCACTGTGGTACTGATTGCCAGTGGGTGTGAGTCACCATGCCCAGTACTGTTGTATGTGGTACCCGCTGGGATCAAACTAGGGACCTTGCGCTTGCCAGGCAGGCACCAGAACCAATGAGCTAAATCTCAGGCCTTTCTTTTTTTCTTTTTAAGAAAGTGGTCTTATGTAAACCAGGCTGTCCTCAAACCCACAGTCTTCTTGCTCAGCCTCTGGGGTAGTTGGGATTACAGGGATGTGGCACCATGGCAGTTTGTTCTTTTGATTGAAATATTGTACAATAATTAAAATGAATACATAAGAGCTTTGTGTATCCATATAAATATCAAAAAATAATTTAGCACAACAAAAAGCAAGTAGAAAATGAATGACTGTGATATACCCCACCTATAAAAATTAAGAAACATGGGCCGGAGGGTTAGCTCATGGTTCCAGCACCTGCCTTGCAAGTGCAAGGTCCTGAGTTCAATTCCCAGTAACCACCAATGCTGGGCGTGGAGACTCGCGCCCACCAGCAATCAATACCACATACCACAGTGCCAGGCGTGGTGGCTCATGCCTGTAATCCCAGCACTCGGGAGGCAGAGAAAGGCGGATTGCTGAGTTCAAGGCTTGCCTGGGCTCCATAGTGAGCTCAGAGCCAGCCTGAACTACAAAGTGAGACCCTGTCTAAAAAGAAAATAAAAAAATTAAGAAACAGGGCTAGGGATTTAGCTCAAGTGGTACCACGCCTACCTTGGAAGCACAAGGACCTGAGATCGATCCCTGGTATCACCACCAAAAATAAATAAATAAATAAATAAATAAATAAATAAATAAATAAATAAATAAATAAATAAATAAAAACAGGAGCTGAGGATTTAGTTCAGTGGTTCCAGTGTCTGCTTTGTGAGCACAAAATCCCAAATTGGATCCATGGTAACCACATGCCACAATGCCGGGTGTGGTAACTCATACCCACCAGCAATCAGTACCACACACCACAGTGCTGGTCCTGGTGGCTCACGCCTGTAATCCCAGCACTCCGGAGGCAGAGGCAGGAGGATTGCTGTGAGCTCCAGGCTAGCCTGGGCTACATAGTGAGCTCAGGGCCAGCCTGAACTACAAAGTATGACCCTGTCTCAAAAAAAAAAAAAAAGAAAGAAAAGAAAGATACTATAGTGTATATTGGGAATGTTACATACGCATGTAGTAAAAGTATAAAATTTGAGAGTAATGACCAGGATGAAATTTAGAAAAGAGATTATCTCTGGGAATAGGGGGACAGGTATGTGATAAGGAAGAGTAAACCATGGGGTTTTTACATTTGTGATGTTTTACATCTGTTGTAGTTTACGTTGTCGGTATTCTCCCAAAGCCTCAGGCAGGGAGGTGGGGCTTGTGCAAGGTGATTGAAATCCAGCAGTGACACAGCTGAATGCTGTCAGGAGGTGGAGTCTGGCTAGACTCTCACAGTGGGGGGATTACCTGAAAGCTCCTTTGTCCCTCCTCCCTTCTCTCCCTACTTCCTGACTGTCATGATATGAACAGTTCTCCTCTACTGTTTCCTGTGTGCCACACCATTTTTGTCCTGGAGCTGCCCACCGTAGACTACAACCATGAGTCAAAATAAACCTCTCCTCCCCTAAATTGTGAGTGTCAGGTGTGGACAATGTCCAAGGTGTAAGGTGAACATATTGGTGTTAAGGTTCTTATTATCTATACGTGTTTATATACCTAAAATCTTAAAAATAGAATTAAACGAGATGACAGTTAATGGAACATAATAGTCAATATAAAGTTTACTTTGAATTAGGCACTTTTTTGCATCTATTAATTCATTTAAATTTTCACAGCAGCCCTGTAAGGTATTATTACCTCCATTCTAAGCATAAAGAAACAGAGATACAAAGAGATTAAGTAACTTACTCATGAGTAGATAGTGGAGCTGAGATAGAAGAAAAAAGTGCTTTAGGCTTTTAAAAAAATATATATATATGATTTTCTTTTTAGATAAACCCTTGCTATGTAGTTCTGGCTTGCTCAAACTCATTAAGCAGCCCAGGCTGGCTTTGAACTTGTGGGAATCCTCCTGCCTCAGCCTCCTGAGTGCTAGTCTCATAGGCACGCACTATTGCGCCCGGCTCACAGAAGCGGTTTGGCTTTTGTTTTACATTATTACAGTACAGGTTATAATTTAAATTATATCACAGTGTTATGTTACAGTTCAAATCAAAACTGTCCTCCAAAAGACTCCAGTATTCAGCGGTAAGGCTTCTGAAAGGTGATGAGATCATGGAGTGCAAACTATGGGTGGCTCAGTGATGCGATGCATTCACTGATGAGTTCATGGCTGAAGGTGTAATAGTAGCGATTGGGCCCAGAGTGAGAAAGGAAGGGTTTTCAGGGGAGCACTGTCATGTCCAGTGTGGGATGCTGTGAGTGGCGACCGTGGGGCAGGAGGATGGCCGAGCTGCTCCCCCGGGAATCTGAGTTTCTTCCTCCTTTTCCCTGTGTCTAAGAGCCTGCATCAGATCAGCCAAGCATACCCACGATTTGGCTCAGAAGTCCTTCTTTTCAAGCCTCTGAGTGGTCTCCCAAGAAACCAGACGGGGCCACAGGCTTCCTCGTTAGAGCCCCCGGCAGCCTGAGGGACCTGAGATCAAAGGTCCCTCCCCTTTGGCTTCCGGCTGCACCGACTCCCAGGAAACTAAGGCTAGAGAGGAGCCAGACGTGCGTCCCCTGGGGTTCAGCCTGTCTGGTCTCTGCTGAGGTTTGCAGACCTGTCCTCTGCATCTGTGGGGCAGCGCTGTCTCCTCAGCCTCTGTTTCTAATAAATCAAACTCAACTCCTTCTGCGTAGTTAAAAGAATCTTCTGGGGCCGGAGGGTTGGCTCAGTGGTTCCGGCGCCTGCCTCGCAAGCGGAAGGTCCTGAGTTCAATCCCCGGTAACCACATATAATGCTGGGTGTGGAGACACGCCCACCAACAATCAACACCGCATACCACAGTGCCGGAGGTGGTGGCTCATGCCTGTCATCCCAGCACTCGGGAGGCAGGGACAGGAGGATTGCTGAGTTCGCGGCGGCTTGCCTGGGCGCCATAGTGAGCTCAGGGCCAGCCTGAACTACAAAGCGAGACCCTGTCTCAAAAAGCAAAAAAAAAAAAAAAAAAAAAAAAAGAATCTTCTGCATGAAACACTCATTTCCTCATGTCCTTCCTCAAGAGCAATCGTTTACCATATTCAGTCCAAAATCTCTAGGGCAGACGCCTGCCAAGTCCTCGTCGCTTTTACAGCACTGTCAGCCGGAGCAAAACCCTCGGCGGTGGCTGGATCGGAGAGAAGCGACGAGGCGAGCTCGGAAGGGTCTTCGTGAAACTGCCGCACGTTGCTGCGCGCGTGCTCGCTGCTTCTGGGGCAGTGAATGTAGGAGGGCACACGTGGGGGTGGGGCGCCCACACGTGCACAAATGTGCTCGGTAAATGTGCCTGCAGGTGATGCGAGCATTTTCTAGAACCCTATGCTCTAAGTTTCACTCCATAAATCTCTTTTACTGGCAGTGCTCTGAGAGCCAAGGGCTGTGCAATAATTTTCCCTGAATCGTCCTTCGTCTCTTGCTCCCCTTCGCTCGCCCATGATGAAAAACTGAAGATTGATGGTGGTGTCCCTTTGGAGGAGCCGGACATGCCGTCCATCCCTCTCTGCCAGCTTCTCCTTCTGTGGCTTTCCTCTTTCTTCGCCCCACTCCTGATCAGTTCTGGAGGACAGTCTTTCTCTCCTCCCCTTTCCATCCCCTTACTTCTCCTTCCTTCCATCTTTTGGTTCCCTTCCTCTTTGAGAAAGCTATATCTCCTTATTTCCTCCTGTCTATCTTTTAATTTGTGTTTTATTTAGAATTTGGATTTCTTGTATAAGAAAAACCATGCGATGTTTGCGTGGAAGGACAGGCTTTCTACTTCCCTTTTGACCCACCCATTCTCCCCTGACTTCTTCTGAAGCTTCCTTCCATTGGCAGCTACCGTGGACTAAGTAGGATGTGAGGGCTTTCCAGCTGATCCAAACTCAAGGCTTAAAAATCTCCTCCATAAAGTTCCAGGCAGCTCCAGAGTCACCTATCTCCTTCTCCACTCAAAGCCACGAGTCCAACCTGCCCAGGTCCTGAGTGGAGGAGAGCCCCCGCCTCTGTCTGTTGTTGTGGTTACTTTTAACGTCGAGTGACTTGCCTTTTTACAGTTCCGTGGTAGCTTTGGCCTTGTTCCCTTGAAATTGTTTTGTTTCCAACGCACAGAAAGTTCGAGATGAAAAATACGGAGTAAATGCGGAAGCCGAGAAAGCTGGGTAGAGTGGAAGATGTTCGCTTTGGTTTGTGCCTTGCGGCCTGACAGTGATATATTTAGGCTCAGAGACTCGAGGAATCATTTCACCTGTCCCTTTGTTTTCACCTCTCTCTGTTTTGGGTGAACAATAATTTCGTTACTATTTAACCTCTTTCAAGTACCCACCTCCTACCACCAAACAAGATGAAATGGGTTCCATTGCTTCAGTGAGTCACTGAAACTTTGCAGACCCTCACGGGCAAGAAACACTTTCTGATGGTAAAACACCTACCCCTGCAGCAGCCTCAGTTTGAATTGCAGGTAGAAAGACATCTGCTTTCTGTGCAAAAAAAGGAAAACCTCCCTTGACTCCCCATTACCACCTCTTGCACCTCTTCAAAAATTCATTACAGCACAACTTTAATTTTTTTAGAAGAAAACACTTAGGATAAGGAAAAACTCCTTAAAACAAAGTATAAAAAGAACAAATTATAATGGAAGAGGTGAATACATGTGGCTACATTAAAATTTTTTTCCGTTTTCTCTGAGGGGGTGTTGCTGAGAATTGAACCCATGAACTCCCACATATCAGGCGCTCTCTGCCACTGAACTACATCCTTCAGCCGAAATTTGTTTTGTCTCTACTCACAACAGTATAAAATGCAAAGTAGAAGACATTTACTACCCAATGATGTATAAAAGATTTGCACACAGAATATATAAACAAGTGACTTTAAAAATCCTATGAAAAGGGGCCGGAGGGTTAGCTCAGTGGTTCCGGCGCCTGCCTCGCAAGCGCAAGGTCCTGAGTTCGATCCCC